>JABSTR010002942.1:0-49899 GCA_013339765.2 Haemaphysalis longicornis | reverse complement strand
CACTCAACTCACACTCACACTCAACTCACACATACTCACTCTCACTCTCACTCCACCCCTCACTCTCACTCTCACTCACGCTCTCACTCTCTCTCACACTGACACTCACACTCTCACTCACAGGCACACTCATACTCTCACTCTGACTCACACCCTCACTCTCACTCTCACTCTCACTCACACTCTCACTCTCACTCACACTCACACTCAACTCACACTCACACTAACGCTCACACTCTCACTCTCACTTTCACTCACACTCACACTCTCACTCCCCCTCTCACTCACTCACACTCACACTCTCACTCTCAGTCACACACTCACACTCACACTCTCACTCTCACTCACGCTCTCACTCACACTCTCACTCTCACACTCACACTCTCACTCTCACTCTCACACTCTTACTCTCACACTCTCACTCTCACTCTCTCACTGTCTTAATCTCTGTGAGGCCATTTGATTTCTGAATTCATTTTGAGTTCTCAGCCCATTTTGAGTTCTGAGTTCATTTTGAGTTTTGAGTACATTTTGAGTTTTGAGTCCATTTTGAGTTTTGAGTACATTTTGAGTTTGAGTACATTTTGAGTTTTGAGTACATTTTTAGTTTTGAGTACATTTTGAGGTTTGAGTTCACTTTGAGTTTTGAGTCCATTTTGAGATTTGAGTCCATTTTGAGTTTGAGTACATTTTGAGTTTTGAGTCCATTTTGAGTTTGAGTACACTTTGAGTTTGAGTACATTTTGAGTTTTGAGTCCATATTGAGTTTGAGTACATTTTAAATTTGAGTACATTTTGAGTTTTGATTACATTTTGAGTTTGAGTAAATTTTGAGTTCTGAGTACATTTTGAGTTCTGAGTCCGAGGGAGTTCTGAGCTTTGCGCTCAATGTGAGTTTGAGTTTGAGTGAGCCCAGATGTGCTGCTCAGCATTGAGTCTGAGTTTGAGTGAGTGGTGATTCGAAAAAAAAATTGTTAGTGAGTTTGAGTGAGCCGCGCCAAATTTCCCGAGGTATGGTCCTGTCACAAAAACGCTCCAATAACAATGCACTTTAAATTGGAAAACAACTGAACGACAAAAAAGTAAAATAGTTGTATAAAACCTTATTATATTACATCTAGCGAGTCTTTCTTAAAATCGTTAATGGAAATTTGCAGCTAAAGGTCGAAACATTGTTTGGAATTTTGGCAATGCATGAGACTGCTTTATTACACTTACTTGTATTGAAGGTCAGTGAGACATTTGGCTTTTATTCTTGAAAAATAAATCAGCCACACTGTACAATTTTTAAGTGTTGCACTAACTGAGCAATTTGTTTGCGCCAGTTTATTTTCTAATAATTTAGTTTTGTTCATTTGAATAATTTATTTACTTTATTCTGGCTCATAAACCCGAAATCTCATACCGCGCAGTTGTTTCGTTGAGGAAACAAAAAAAAAAGCTGGCGATTTGGATTTGTGCGCGGCGCGAACTGCAGTCTTCTAGGCGACAGCGCATAGCTGCCGCGTGTCAGGAAGAGATCCCGTCATCAGCGAACGAGCGGTGGCGCACGCTATTCTCTGGCGTTATATCGTAGTGCCTTTCCGCCAGAGAGCACGTCTCGCGCGGCCTCGACATAACGCGCTCCTCACACGTTCTCCATACTTTCACCCTCCACATTCATGATCGCTCTATCTTCGATGGCCTCTTCGTTCTCCCGATTACAAGTCTGACGTTGAGGGGCTACGTGAAACCGCAGGAGCAAGCGCTTAAAAGCTACACTCTAAATCAAGACTATGTATTGGCCGCGGTGCCGCCTTCTGATGCACCCCCCTCGGCTACGAGTGACGGGCGGCACGTCGTCTCCAAATTATGCACCCACATCGAAGTCCTTTGGCAGGCTGGCAGGCAAGTAGCCTTCTGGCCAGGGACAGCGCTCAGGTGCAGCCGACGCCCTGCCCTCCCCCCCCCCCTTTCGTCTCCCCAGTGTCGCGTCCTCTCCCGAATCTTCTGCCAATAAACAGACTCCCTGCAGGCTGCCCTTGCCCGGTAAGTCCACTAAGCAGACTATTCTTTCGTCCACCTTCGTTTTTTCCTAGCATCGAGTGCCAACATAGTGCTACCTTGCGAACAAATCCAACTGGGCGGCTTGTGACGGGCTGCCCCTATTCGCCAAATCCCGCATTACAACCGGAATCTTCTGCCGGCGAACGCGCAGCCTTTTTGGAAAACAGGAAGCCCATCTGGGTAGAAGAGCTGGCCCCACCGCCATCTCTTTTAGTAACATTCAATGTCTAAATATTTACGCGCGCAGGCACAGGTATTTTCCCACAATTATGCAAAAACTCGCATGTTGACAAAACTGGTTGTTCCGTTACCCTTTTTATGTACTTATAGTTGCAACGGCGGTTCAGCTTTAAAACGAGATCAATAGCAGTTTGAGAGGTCAAAAACAGTCGGGCGTCGGCGTCAGCCACCCACCTTCAAAACGCGCAGGTTGCATTTAGAGCGATATAATTCACCCTTCCAAAGGTGCTTACTTAGAGGGGATAAAGTTCTGAACTACAAGGCCGAACAGGGGCCGCCCTTCCCGAGGATGTGCTGCACAAGTGGCGCTCCTACATTATGTAGTAACAAAGAAAGACGGAACGGCTCCGCCGCTCTCATCGATCCACTGTACTCCTGCCCGCAATGCAAGGACCGTATAGTAAAGCAGGGCATTAGACATCTCTTGTGGAACTCTGTGTGGGCCTCCTTACTCCGAGCACGACACGCCCAACAGGTGCCATTATACGAAGAGTGGACGACGCCCACGAATCCCAATCATGCCAAGCAGAGATTGCTCTCTCTGTAGGAGTTCGCCAAAGTGTCAGGTGTAAGCACGAAGAATTAAGAGCCTAGAGGAGCCCTGCACCCCTTCCAAAAAATTCCCTCCTTTCTTTGGCCACTGGTCACCTCTTCCCTCCTTTCTTTGGCCACTGGTCACCTCTTTTCTTAATAAAGATTTACACATACAGTCTCCCCACCTTCCACGTGCTAACAGACCGCCTAGAAGGACGCACCGGCCATAATGGCTCACTAATTATAGGGAAAAACCGACGATGAAAACTTGATTATGACACTTCAGAGACAGGTGACAGTGAGTTGGTTCTAGTAAATGTAGTAGCTTAGTGAATTCACAAGTAGTAGTTTAACGCCCTGCATTCTCTGATAAAATGCAGATTTACCGAAATTAACATCTGTAATTCTTGTAAAGCATAAACGGAGATAATTGCTAGGACAAAATGTGAAGCAAAAAATATAAAAATATAAAAGACAATTCAGAAATATAACCCGACAAGATCAAAAATGTATGTTTATACATTTTCCCGAAGACCAAAGAATAAACAAAGAGCTTCGACGAAAGAACATTGGAAATACCTATAAAAATAGCGTAGACACACTGTGCAGTACGCCCTCCATTGTCGAAAAAAAACCTTATTAGCGTAGTAAACGCACTTCATCGTTCTACTGGTATATATGTTTACATGATTGATGAAAAGAAACAAAAGAAAACTTAACAATAATAAAACATTCTAATGTATTTCACTACTGATAAACATATTTGGCTGCAACGAACTCACTGTCTACACAAGCGGCATAAGAATGCTACGCATTAGTAGCCAGTTCTCTGAATTTGTGCATATCTTTCCCTTTCAGTTTTGTTGCTTTCTACAGTTTTACCTTCTATATACACTGAAACCCCTTTAATTTAAACTTCACAGGGCCGAAAAAATTGCCCGAATTAACCGAGCACCCGAATTATCGCGAGTACAGTCATAACACCTAAATAATGCTTTATAACATCACAAAACTTCATTTAAAAAAATGTTATTTAATATTGTTTGCAGACAACAAAAACTGTTCGACCGAAAAACTCAGTGCCCTTCCACTCTGTGAAGAAGGCCGACCTGCAAAGCTGGACGCAGTCCACGGAGTGCACGAAACAAAAACTCGTTTGTTGTAATTTGCTATGAAGCATATTTCTTCGACAATTAGCTAAATGAACTTCTGAAGGATCCAAGCTTTGTTTTTGCAGACATACAAGGAGGTGCCTGTGTTGCTCTCCCGTCGTAAACATGTTACTGTTTGTGTAACACATAAATCCAATCCCCTCTACAACTAAGGACTGCGAACAGGTCTAATTGGGCCATTTAACTTCCGCGTTGAAACCTCGCGCCAGCACAACGTACATGCTATCCACCAGTACAGGCATGAAACCTATAGCTGGGCGTGCACGCCCCGCCCCCCTCCGCCCTCTCCCTATTCTCCACTACACACCTGCGCACGCATCAACAGACAATCATTCATGTGCGCGTGCGTAGAAGTGACAGACGCGGTGGGAAATATTCCCTGAAAGTTCTCTAAAGAAGTGATATTGACTCATGCCGGCGTTCCGAGCGGGCAAGTTGCTGTTCATCCGGGAGGGATTCGCCGCTACTCGATGAGTTGAACATGAGGCGGTAATGACAGTTCCAGCAGCTTTCCGTTGTTTTTGCCCCGTTGGCGCTTGTGTTCGGGCAAACGCTTCATTTCTTGCTCGTTTTCCTCCGAATCAACAGCATGCATGCGTCCCAACCGATTTAAAACCTGAAAGCCGTTGGGCTCTATTCTCGCGCACAAACATGTGACTGTCCGTTTTCCTTCCCCCGCGTGGACATCTTACTGTCTGTGTAAGATGTCCGTGTAACACATCAACCCACACCCGAACCACTCGATTAAGGAGGACAACCGACTAAGCACACTGAGCCATGTAATTTTGACATCTAAATCTCACACCAGCACAACCGGCATTTCATCGGTAGCGGCATGAAGCCTAGCTGTGCGTGCATGCCCACTTTTTTCGAACGAAAAAGCGCGAAAGCATAAACGGGAAATGGTGATGGCGCATACTTAAGCGTGAAAGACACTCGCGAAAATGTCGCTAGGAAGGCCTCCCAAGCTGAAACAGAAATATGGGCTTAGACCGGCGTTCCAACTGGGCAGGTTTCTCGTCAACCTAGAGAGATTAGCAGCTTCTTGGCGAAGGGGAATTTGAGTGAAAACAGTGAGGACGGGCTTCGGTCGTTTTAGGGGCCAGCCCTTTCGCAGCCGTTGTCCGGGCTTAGCGGGAGCGGCGTCTCTTTATGTTCGCGTAACCGAGTGAGTGACCGCTTCGCGTTGGAGTGACGCTTTCACCTACTGTGACCCTGGGGCAGCCACAACGCTACCATGACCGGTTCGATTACACATGCCCCTTCTGCACAGCTTCGGCCGAACAGGCTGATGCCAAACATCTAATATGGGCATGTCCTTCACTGAACTGAGCCACAAAGCGACACCTGAGAGGCACAGGCCTCCATCCTCAAAGAGCCCCCCCCCCCCTCCAACCTCCAGCGGTGGCGGTGGGGACCCCACCAACGCTCCCTTCTTGCCTTTCTTCGAGAGACGGGTGCCCATTTCTACCTGTAAATATGTTATCTTTATGCCAACGGGCATTCTATTGCAAATTAAATACAGGCAGCGGCGACGAAAGAAAGAAAACGGAGAGGAGCGTTTAGCGAAGGGTTAGGTGGTGTACGACACGTGCGGCTATGGTGTAAACACCCTCACTGCCTTTCCCTCACACATGTCTCATGCGTCGCCCCCAAGGAGCGCCCTCACCCTGACATTTTCCCCAGACGCTGTTCCCTTCTCCGTTAATCCAAACGACGGGAAATTTGCGCGGTAGGTTCAAACATGATTTGCTGAACATGCTCGCGGCGCCCGTGTACGGGGCTAATCCAACCCCGTGAGATTTGTGCTGGAGGTTCAAACACGATTTGCCAGCAGAAGCATAGCGCACGCCGCCGTAAATCCGCTGATAACGCGAACACTTCCTGGACCGTAGCAGAAATACGCCGTGACCGAGTAGACGGGCGCTCGCGCTGTGCACAAATTTATTAGGTAGTATAGTAACCGCCAGTGCAATTTTGATGCCCATCCATGCTTGTCTTTATTTTTCGAAATCATCTGATAAGCGCACTACCGCCGTTAGCTGCTGAATGCGCAACTTGTCAGAAACGCATCGGCGGAGGCGAGGGAAACATAGTTGTGAAAGAGGCCTCAGTGGTGGTGAGGAGGAGCCTCGGAGCGGCGCGGAGTTAATCGGTGACACCGGAATGAAAACTGGATGAGTTAGACATATACTGCTTTGCAGTAAAAAGAAAATATCATGGTCGCTTGGTTTGTTGGCTAGATGATTGTCACGGCGATGGGCATTATGCCTTTCACTTTATTATGAACCAGTGCCTTGGGTTTTTTTGTGTGTGCCTCCGAGATGTACAAAAGTTCGTTCGCATCCTATTCCGATCACGAAATTTTATGGACGTGCCTTTGATTTCTGGTGCGAATCCGAGTTAGCTGAACACGGCCGCGAAAGGATGCCCTGCTTTTTATCTCACCTGAACTAGCGGCAAGTCCAAAATAACCGTATAGTGGCCGAATCTGTTCCAGGTAATGTGTTTTCAGACATAGAACAACGCCGACTTTGGGTGGGACCAGACGACGCGTTT
This sequence comes from Haemaphysalis longicornis, assembly GCA_013339765.2. Taxonomy (NCBI): domain Eukaryota; kingdom Metazoa; phylum Arthropoda; class Arachnida; order Ixodida; family Ixodidae; genus Haemaphysalis; species Haemaphysalis longicornis. Next base: position 43,348 of record JABSTR010002942.1, on the reverse strand, counting down.
GAATCACCCGAAATTTAGAATTACCCGAGGGGGGGGGGGGAGTGATTTCAGATCAGATCGAACAAAGTATGACTGTTGTACCTCTGCAATTTGCTTGAACATTTTTATATCATTACCTGGTATTGTTATGTTCAGATTCACCAAAATGTTGGAACGCGACTAGGTATACCCCCGCCGCTACCTGCCCGTGCACCTCGGAAAAAATTCGCACGTCAGTCTACGAAAATATTCATAACTAGTAATTTGTAAATTTTATACTCTATTCTCATGCGGTGCACACTTCTTTCGAAAAGGTGTGTTGCTAGAAAACAAATTTTTCGCAATAAAATGTCACATTTGTCTAAGAGCGCATTTTTTCTGATTTTTGAGCTTAAATTGTACCAAAAGTGATTAAGTACAAATTTTGCTAAATTGTGCTTCTCACCTTTATAAATAAATACACTGGATATTATAATTGTATAGACCTCGGATAAGATGCAACAGGCGCGCAAGTTTGAAGAAAAGTTTGAAAAACACGAAGTTCAGAAGCTAATAAAAATAAAAACACACCTTCGATTGTTCTGAAATTTCAGAAGAATTGATGATGTTTTTATAAGAGCACCTGAACCTTGTGCTTATAGGTTTTTCTTAAAACTTGCGTCTCAGTTACGTCTTAACTGTACAGAACACAATTATGATATTCCGTGTGTTTCTTTGGAAATGTAAGGAGCACACGTGAGGAAATTTTGAAGGTTTTAACTGAATAATTTTTGTAATATAGGCTCGAAGTTCGAGAAAACTCTTACATCCCTCCGTCTAACGACGACGATGGCTGAAAGCGGAGCTGTCTCATGATGGATTTATTGATCGGCCAATCCCACACTGCGAGTATGTGGTACTCTGGAGGTACGCACGACTTTTCCAGAATGCCCACAGCAAATCTGGTGTGTGTACTCCGTAGGAATAAAGTTTGCGTTTGTGGTGTACCGCGCGAATCGGCACCTGCTGGTGGCGTCCTCTACGGCCGTGTCCGAATGAAGCAATCGGTTAAACGCCGGTTACATAACGCGAGGGACCCTGGTTCCACTCAGGCCACTTTACCCACGATTATTGATCAAAATCGTCAGAGAAATTAGGGTTCCCTGCACGGCGTATTGGCATGCAATGGGATAAGTGGGACCACTGAAGCTTCGCTTTAAAATTGGGGTCTAAGCAGAATTTGACATTTTATTGCAAAAAATTTATGATCTTGTAAGCGACAAAACTTTTATAGAGACGTCTATAGACCAGGCTTAAATTCAGCATAAATACACGGATTGCAGCTCATGAAATTTTCGCAGACAGACATGCTAAAGTTGATCTACGCGCGCGTGAAGGTAGGGACGGGGGTCAACCTTGTCGAGTTTCAATCTTTTTACAGTAAGAGAAAATTTTCCCCACGAGAAATATTGTTGAGTCTGAACATTAAAATAATCAGGGAATGATACAAAAAAGTTCAAGCAAATGGAAGAGGTTAACCAGGTACCCTTTGTTCATTGTTATCTGAAATTCCCCAAGGGGCCGAATTAACGGTTTTTTCCTGTATACTTGTTTTTAAAACCTTTGAATGACTATATAATATGCATTCAACAACAATTTATTACTTCAATGCGACATGTCAATCTTACGCTAGAAACAACATAGCAGCCCAATACGTGCACACAAGAAATTTTATAGCGTTCAGGTGGCTGTCATATTTTGTGCACAACACAATTTCCGGATTGGTCGAGAGGGGGAGCGCCGCGAAGTTTCCAAATGCCAGGGAACCCAAAAATATCGAGGTCTGTGTGACCGACCTTAACCGGCCCTCGAATTCGTCTACTACAAATTATTGCAGACACCAAGCCCACTCATTCACAATAGCTCACTCATTCGTCTCCCCATTCGACCCCAGATACCCGCTAATCCGCAGTAATCGTGTTTAATGAATGCGCCATTTAATTTTAAGGTTCAGAAAATTTCAGTACATAAAAAGGTTTGTCGCATCTACTTTAAAAGCGAGTTGAGAAGGCGCCAATATTCCTCTTTTGAATTTTCAAACTCTCTTAGTAGTAATCAAGGCACACGATGTCCGCGTACAAGACGTTGTGGTGACCTAGAGGACAGCAAGTGTTTGTGTCTCTCTGGTGTTTGTATATAACTGCGTATTGGAACTATAAAGACTGAAAGATATGAAAAATCGATGATGATGTACGTTACGGCCTTCACAAGGAGACACGGATGCATTTTAATTACAAACACATTGAAAACTTCACACAATATTAAACACCACGTACAAAGGAACCATAAAGAATAAACCATAATATGTTGCATCGGAATACGTTTTACCTAACCTATTATAAATGCAAAAGAAAACTGGGAGAGATGGAACGTATCTAATGCAAACTGATGGCATATATCTACAACTTTGAAATAAATACAGGGTAAGAATAAGAACGGAACCCGATCGGTCGTGGAACTACAGACTATGCGTAATATTTGGTGGTGCTGTCAGGCGAGTGGTAAAAATATATTCATACACGGGATAGAAGACCATAATTGAAAACTAGAAATTACGTTTGAAGCCCCTGAACTCGTTCGGAACGGTTCCTTTGATTCGTTCGGGTTCGGGTTCAATTCCAAAATGGCGAAAAAAATAAGGGTTCTTTTCCATTTCTGTTCCGGGCGAAAACTCTGGTTCGTGTCAGTTTAATGTTAGGTTCCTATTCCGGTTCGACGCCCTGGCGGCACAACGCCTTAGCCGGTCAGCAATGGGGGCGGGTGGTTTATAAACCTGATTTCGTACCCCAAGTGGCTTTAGAAAATAGCAGAAAGGACGGTTGCTTCTAGCGTGCCATCAACATTTACACCCAATCACTCTCACGATGATGTGTTTAAATCACCACATTCCGGGTTAGGTGGTGGGCGAGATACAACCACATGCCGTTTGTTTGTAAACATGTCGCATGGTTTTGATTTATTTTACAAGCCGCATCTAGACCCTTATGACTAATCCATGTGTCGGCGTTATGTGCGTTTCGTTGACCTTGCGAAACAAAACTAGTCCACCTCTGGTCATACAAAATAAGCGCTGGTCATAAATTATAAGAGAGAGAAATACAAACATTTATTGTAGACGAATAAAATATTGCGCCCGCCGCTATCAAGCTGTAGCAAAAGCAGCTATGCCGCAAGGCCTACTACACATCGCAGACGTTTCATACGCCATACCGAAATAGACAGGGGACAAATTAGTTCCTAATGGTAGGTGTACAGAAGTTTATTTGGCGCTAAAAACCTTGTTAAAGCGCACTAAAAATTGCATCGTTAATTTTTCCGTCATAACAAGCTACCCTTATCTATGCAAAGGCAACGGCCCAAAGACTGGGTTGTTATACGAAAAATAAAAGCGTTTAGAACAAAACCGGGGAGAAGCAATGTGGTTCATAAGCGATAGCTATATATATTAGAACGTCTTCTATGGTTAAGAAATTTGGAGATCAAATTCTATTCTCTGTGTGAACTCTCAGCAACCGACAGTACCACCAATAATTTCAACCCAGAACTCCCACGAAGAAGAAGAACGATAAGATCGGGTAATGGTGAGGAAAAACCAGCCAGAGCATACAACAAACTGAAGGCTAGTGGGAGGAATGCGAGGATGGAGTAGGAGGTGCTCCACCTAGAGCAGAAATGGTTTTTAACCATGACCTAATTTGCATCTATGGAAGCGACAGGCAACCGAAGATTTCATGTGTCTTGCTTGCTGACGGACAATACCGCAATGAGCAATGCAAGGCGGTTTTTTTTATTTAGAGTCACTGACAAAAAATGAAACACAAGACAATCTAAGGCAAAATTTATGCACGGCCCGACGATACTACGCGAATCAAGTCTGTGTGGCTGTGGCACTCGCTCAAGGCACACAGATGGTCGTTATCCCAGCAGCACTTATCCAATGGTACGGATGTCTCGTATTTCTGATATCTGCTCTTTGCGAAACGAAAGTGCGTCACTTCCTGCACAGTTTACACATTTCGTGCTTTGAGAGGGTGTTTGGCCGGCAAGCCGAGTCCGTGTTGTTTACAAGGCGATGCCATATGGAGAAAAGCGAGGACCGTCAGGCCAATTTTTTCGTACAGCCACGAAGAGACTATGGATGTGAACGTGTGTGAACACTGACGTGACTGAAATGCGTTCATGCTATTGTCGTATTAATTCACACCTGCGTCGCCTAATTGTTGCAAGCTCTTTGGTAAACACCAATTTGTTGGCATACATAATTCATATTTACAGGGGGAAGATCCACACAAACGGGACGGCGCAGACTGTTACGTAAGTACAAATTTTTATTACATCAACTCAATGCGTGTAATTCATGCTTGCAAAGTTCTGAGAGCAGGAATGAGCTATGTACCAGCAAAAAACATGATTTGTGTTGTTTGTCGCACGTGGACCGTGAAAGGTGAATCTTGTTGTCTAGAGCAGTCATGGTTTAAACTAAGAAAACATGAATGAAAATTTCTGATTATTAAAAAAAGTAGACGGGATGATTTTGGAGGGCTTTCAAAGTGACCTTTCTCAGTGTTTACGTAATCAAAACTTATGTCTAAATCATTGCTGTAGAGCTATTAGTACGACTACTTTCAAATAAATGTATTGAAGAATTGTCTTATAGTGATTTTTAGCTGATGCGATAATACCCACAAATAGCAAATTAAGTAGGTCATGATCCCATGAACAACAAATGTGGTAGCAGAACGACGACGACAAATCATACAAGGGGATAATATTAGGAGGCATAATTCCGGAAGTGTATATTGTGACTATGCATCATCAGGATCGTTAGTCTCTTCATACCCATAAAATGCGATGTCTTCTCAACAACTCCCATTCGCTACTATTCGGCGGGGCCGGGGTGTACTTTGAATTCCGAAATTTTAGAAAGGGTGAATGCCAGCATTGAATTCGTTTTTTTCTGTTGTCTTTCAAAGTTTTTCCTTGCCTTCAATGCGATTCGCATCATATGTTTCGTTCACGTTGTATTACTGGGGCAGTTCACATGTCTCCACCTCTCAGCATTCATTCCTGTGAAAACACAGTGCCGAACAGTATCTAAAACTTCCACTGCACGAAAAGCGCAGAAACAGAGCGAATAGCCCTGTGCGTGCCTTACGAACCACTGGATCACACACAGAGAATCTAGGCAAATAAGATATTTTAGTAACAAGGATACATTTCAATGGAGTTATATTGCAGAAGATAACGTAATAGCGCCGTCTAACTAGGTGCGACCATTAGAAAGCGCAGGGGCAAAAAAATCGATATTCAGCTGCGAAAATAAGTCGCAGTATTAGCATAGCTGTTTTTGAACACGGTTAGGCACTTACGTGAAAACTTCCAGTTTTTGTGAATTGTCTTCCTCACACCAAGACTCAATGCTGTGCATGTTTTAAAAGTAGTCTATCTAGCATGATGTCACCTATGTACCCTACTGAGAGGCCCTTATTTGTGTCACCTATGTACCCTACTGAGAGGCCCTTATTTGTAAGACCACTTCATGTTATACCCTGTTGCAACTGGTTACTTTTAGACCACACGAATGTTCTTTAGTACAGCGGTCTTACGCACATCCGTGAGGTGCGGCTTAAGTAATGCCAGAAGGGAGAGGAAAAATGACGTCTATTTTTTCAATATCACACATCTATCGCGACCGGGTATAAAGCTTTCAGTTAAACCAAATACAATCAATGTAGCAAACATAATGCACTTTTGGCAGTGTAGGTAATAATGTTAGACATGTAAAAGTACCGCTAGCTAACTTAACAGTTTAAAGGCCTATATCGTACTCTAATTCTGCAAATGTTGCAAAAAACACCGAAGCCTTCTCCCCGGCGGTGAACAATAGACGCATTCGGTTGATATATCAAATACCACCCAATATATGTAAATATCTAAACAAGCCGATAGCAACGGAAAAGAAGAGTGCACGCCTTTATTTATTTCCGATACTGTGAGAATCGCTTTGATGCCAAACCAGGTTGGCAAAAATAAATACACGTGTACAGTCTTGGAAAACCAAATAAGAGCACCAAAACATGAAACTGAACAAGTGAATTTATAGCATATGGTCAGTGGAGATGTAATAACGGTTCTTTAGCGGTATATTTGGAAAACACATTTTCAATCATTGTTACTGCAGTAAAAACGCGTCATATTTTTACTTACACTGAGAGAAATCGCGCTATTTGTGTTTGCTTGATTATATTGTTTGTTCGCGTTTTACTTGTCTGTGTCTGTAGAATAACAGTAATATTGAATCGGTAGACACCTTAACGGTGGGGATAAAACAAACAGGCTATATGTGTAGGATTTCGCAAACATAAACATTATTATGAATTTAATCGAACTGATAAAAAAATTGCATAATAATTTTCCACAACCATTCAATGCACACAAGAAATAAAAATTGCGGAAGTCTTTATTTCAAACAAAAGTACGATGGAACAGAACTAGCGTGTTGGTATACATGAGTGTATTGTTGTGAGGCTGCCTTGCAGAGCCCGCAATCGGTGCGGCGCAGAACTGAGCGATAAAGCTGTCGAGGCGACGGTGAGCTCAAGCAGCATTTATATAACAAACCTACAAGGGTGTTACATGGCCAGAACAAAGATGAGATGATTTCTCATCTCTGGGCACCTTCGAATGCCGCGGTGCGGTTCGTGCGCTTCAGGCTTTTATACACCCGGGGGTTCGTTTCAGACGCGAGCAGTTAAAAATAACGACTTTCCGCTGGCCGTTGTTTGATTTCGACGAATGGATGCGAAAGGATTGCATCAGACAATCCGCTGAGTGGGTGAAGGGGAAGGCGACTCCTGGCAGCTGCTTCGAGGCATGTCGGTACGTGCACACTTCCCTCGGGCCGTGGGACAGCGGGGAAAGATTTAGCCCAGCCGTTCGGCGCTTCGTCAAGCCAAAAATACTTTGGTTCTGGCGCTCTGGCACAACAACACCACGGCCGCCAGACAATGCACCAGGAAAACGAGCTGCTTCCACGTGGTTTGGATGCCCGGCACGCTCTTTCTCGAGGCGCATCCAAGTTCCCCTCCAGTGTTTCAGAGGTTAGGGGGCTCCACATTCCTTTATACGAACAGGTCCCACTGGCCAGGCCCGGGTCACAGCTACACTGCCATGCTGCCCAGGTGTCTCGACCAGCTTTGCCGGTTCTTCCGGCCTCTTTTCACAGCAACGGTCATTGATGTTTTCGCAGCTTGCACAGAACTGACCGACAACAGGCAACACCCAACGCAAGCAAGCACGTCCGGTCGCATATCATAACACCATACTCAGAAAAATACAATAAACGCTTCTAGCTATGTGTCCCGAACACAATTTAGAAACATCTACATCAAGAGGGACATGTGTAAAGCAAGACTATTTAATTAGAACTGAAACGGCTTCAAATGTGACACACGAAAGAGAAATGATCCCAAACTGGAGTTTATTCCTTGAAATCACGTGGTGCAGAGACCAATCAACCGAGAGAATTGTTTTCCTCCCATCTACCTGGTAAGCTAAAATCTGTTCGCGAAAGGAGGAAACCTACGTCACATACAGGTGGAAAGCAGCATTATTTAGAAAACTGGGCTTAGTACGTGAGAATTAATGTTCATTGTTCTTTTCTTGTAATGAACGTCAAAATTGTGCTCCTGGATTATCATACTCCTCCTTAGGAAACGACCGATCTTAAACACATTATTTTCCCGGTCACCGCAAAATGGCCATTCTCTGCTACAACCTGGGAGCCGGCTACATACCAGGCCAACTGCTCCAGTGCTCACACGACGCAGCCGCATTTTTTGCCGGATGCTACGCCTCTTCTGTGCAAACTAGATTGCGGCTCCAGCTCAAAACGGGTTGTTCCCAGGAGTTAGCATCCTCTTGACATAGCACCGCTACCATGCGACGGTCGCCCGCATCCCACTGAATCACGAAACCTTTTAAAAGTCGGCCACCATTAGAACTGGATCCTCGCTCAAGGCTCGTTTAAGCATTTGAAACACGTTCTCTTTCTCTGGCCTCATAGATGCTCGTCCTTCCTGAAGACTGTACTGTCGTATGGAGGTGACCAAAAAGCGAAAATATCGCTAGGCACGCATCCATCCCCATCGCGTTTTCACGCGAAACGGGCGAATCTGATTATTCGCTTTAACACTGAGTGCATTCACGTGAATGCACTCAGTGTTAATCCATCACGTGCAATCACTCAGTGCTTTAACACTGAGTGATTGCACGTGATGGATAGAGCATAGACCACCCTTATTCTGCACCTTTCGAAAAACGTTGATGGTATGCAGTTAGTGCAGACGCTATGGTTGTTGCAATGAATTTGAGCAGGAAATCCGGCATGAACGAATACTGAAAGGAGCGCAGTAACTGTCTGAGGAGAATAGCTCTCTTGGTGGTAGTGCTTTCGGAAACTAAGCCGCGACACACAGGACACTTATAATGGATCAAAAGCCATTCTCAGACTCTAGCTGCGGCCATTCAATGTCGATAACCAGCCGACGGAACAGTTCAGTACCAATTCCATGGGTGTTTTCTACTTATCCGTACTGTTGCCGACATTTTGGCATGTGTCGCAAGAGCACAAAATGCTTTCGTGTTATCCAAACCAACAACTTTCCCCACCCAACTAGGGCACGCATTCTGGCTACCACCCCGTACTCCTCGCAATGCCGCTTCTGTGAGGCTAAGGCAGAGAGAGAGAGTAAATCTTTATTGAGAAAGGAGAAGAGGTTGGCCTGAGAAATTGATCTTGGGCCTGCTACTTCCCTCTGGGGGAAGGGTACTGGGGACACAAAGAGAAAGGAATGAATATGGAAGGTATGGAGAATGACAATGAAAGCGACAAATGAACTATGTACAAGCAGTAAACCAATAAACGTCTCACGTACAACGGGGCGCTGAATCAGATGACTACAGTTAACGTTTAAGCACATGACTATCATCCATGAAAAAAAAAAGAAACTGCTCAGACATTATTTCGCAGTCTGTTCAATTTTGCAGCGACCTAGAGGCGAGAATCCAAAGAGGAGTCACCAAGAAATGTAAGCAGGGCTTTAACGGCTAGGCTTTGCTTCCTGTTGTCAGCCCACGTGCCCAAATTCTTTTGTTCGGACAGAGGGCGAGTGTCCAAGCGTAGTAAAGCTGTCTCAAGGTTCATTCGCTCACTCGAGTACTTTGGACAAGCACTAAGCAAATGTTCGATAGTCTCAGGACAACCGCACAGAAGGCAGTCTGGGCTGTTCTCTCGCCCGATTGTGTGAAGATACTTCCGAGTCAATGCTACTCCAAGACGCAGCCTGTGTAGCAATGTCTCTTGACTTCGGCGAAGACGAGGAGCATGACTGACCCAGAAAGTCCCCTCTGGATCGAGCTTGTGAAGGCGTTCATGTCGATTCTGCGGGTCAGACGAATGCAAGGCTGCAGCTTGTTTACGCGCTCGGTAAAGTATCGCGTTAGCATCCTGCCTTGTGATGGGTATAGACAGGAGAGTTCGATTGTGGTGTGCCTGCTGTGCTTCTGCATCCGCCAACTCATTTCCAGCGATGCCACAGTGACTCGGTATCCACTGAAACACCACCGTGTGGCCCTTTTCATTCAACTCTGCTTTACCATAATGTATGGGGCTGCGACCAGAACGCCAACTTACCTCCCCTGCCCTTCCACGTTGGCTGGAAGGGCAGCTTTGTCTTGTGAAGAGAGCCCATGAAGCCGGACGACCTCAAGGGGTCCTGGAATAAGGACTCTTCCCCAAGGAGAACTGCCTCATAGGGACGTTTTTTCCTCTTCCTCCTTATTCAATATCTTTCCAGCATTTAGGCCAGTAGTACACTTGCTTGCACAAGACTAGCTTTCGTTTACTTCATACCTAGATTCCCTGCCCATGCGTGTTTGTGTGCGAGATCCAATACCAGATGGTGATAATTGTCTGCGAGGAAAAGCTGCTCTTGATTCTCACCTTTGGCGTCTGAGTAACTGCGGTACTATAAGCCGAATTTCGCAGGAAATGAAAGAGGGAATAAACTGTCATTATTGAGAAAAATAAATTGGAGTCATCGGGGTAGCTTCCGTAGTCCACGATACCTTAAGCTCGGATCGTGTAAACAGCCCTCTAGGCCAGTTGAAGCTGATCCGCGAAGGTGGAGCTGGCCGAAGCTCTTTCCCAAAGCTCATGGGTGGGATAAGGATTGAAGCGGTTAGTGTGGCCTGGTTGTAGCCTCCTGCAATGTGATAGAATGTCCCGGAGGTCTCGCACAAGCGGCACTACTTGGGGAAACAGGTAGGAGCCAAAAGATGTCTTCTGGTGGGCTGGGGGAAGGTGTTCATCTTGAGGGTACGTAAGAGTCACTCCAGCTATCGGGAGTCGTTTCTATGTTGCGGGTAATGTTGTCAGGGTAGGTGGTAGTGTTGTGTTATTTCTTGCTACGTGGCCATGGGGTGCATGTACTCCGAATCACTTCCGGCAGCAGATGCTTGTGGAGATAGCTCTCGATCCAGGAGAAACGGTCTCGTTGCCCAGAACGCCCAGATGAACGGGGGCCCAGATAATCTTAATGGAACGGTGCGGAGGCGTTGAGTAAAACTCTTGAGGGTTGTGCAGTGAATTCTTTCATTCGTAAACTTGCGGCACGCCTGCTGCGAGTCGATGATGATGATAGAAGCTCTGGTGTGACTTGCAGCAACGGCAATGACGGCTTCCTTCGCTTGCAGTCGGTTGTTATGTGGTATAATCAGACAGGTGTGGTGCTGTTTTTTGATAGTCACAACAGCGGTCTTGATCCTGAATCCTTGGGTATGTGTGAGCATCCCTGCACGCAATGTCGGGTGCGTTTCTGTATTGCTTCAAAGTTGCTCTGTCCCTGGCCTCCCGGCAGAGCTGCGTGGTGCGAAGGGTGCATGTTTCGCGGGAGAGGGGGAACAATGAGGCCATAACTGATCTTGTGTGGAATGGTTTTTAGGTCAGGCGGTGAATGTTGAAATGGGCCCGAAATTCCTAGACGAGAGAGAATAGCTGTACCGCTTTTCTCCAAGAGTCACTTTTTGGCTTAAGAGGTGAGGGAAGAATAATTCTTTTGCGGTGTTGTGGTAGCCAAGCTTGAGGGTTGGCGGACTTGCAGAAACAAAGTGGCCCGAGTATTGGCATGAAACATTCTCTTGGACTGCGGACATAGTTTTTGCATTTTATGACCTGTCTGGCGTTTTGAATTTGGTGGTAATGGGCAGAACTGTTGGGATCTGTCGGACATTTTGTGGGAAAGTGTGTAGGTGTGTTGTGCAGCCCTAACTGTCCGTGTGCACATAGTAGTGAACTTTATTTACATTTGGTTTCTGGACTTAAAAATTAGTAGTGAACTTGACTTTAATTCCATTTGGTTTCTGGACTTAGAAAGTGCGTGTGGTGTCACCTCAGCGACTTTCTAAAGGGGGGGGGGGGTATTGTGGGATGGTTCCCGAAACCACGAAAGAAACCGAAGAAGAAAAGGCTGAGCGCAAGGTGTCACCGCATTCAACTTTCGACTAAGTTTCCTTTTACAGCCTCTTTCCGGAAATAAGTATATTGAAGTCCCCACGTTTTTAACCGATTTAGCCCTGGCCAATCCCCCCTTGTGGGTACGTGCCAAAAAATTTGAGGACATCATCATCATCATCATCAACTTTCGCTGTGGCGTACCAAATTTAAATTATTATTTGTACCGCTGTGATCTGGCCCCTTCACCCCTTTGTGTATTTTGCAATGAATTAGAGACTATGAACATTTTCTCCTCTTCTGCCGACGGTTCGCCTCCATACGAAAAAGATATCTGGAAAACCCTTCTAATCAATTGGCCTACCCAATCACTGTTCCTCTAATATTATCGTTCGGGGCGACAGTACTGGGTTTTTGCCGCGGGGATCTTTGCCGCGCTGTACATTCATTCATCTTTGAATCAGGCCGTCTATCCTGCTAGCAGCTAATTCAAGATGGCGGGCTGCTCTTAAAAACATGTCTGCGCCTGTATCCTCTGCCTTCCCGCCCACTGCCTCCCCTTCGCTTCCGAATCTTCTTTCTTTAATTTTATTACATACTTTCCACAATTGTCCTTCGGCCTATCCTTTCCTTATTCATTTGTGTTGATTTTGTAGTTGGTGAGCTTTATCTGCTACCGCACCTCATTTTCTGGCAGTTTACTTATTATCTTTTTATTCCCGTTTATACTCACCTTTTTCATGTATTTATTCACTTTTCTTCTTTTAATCCAAAATTCCAGTTTTTCCTCTTCTCTGAGTTAGCGCCCATTTCCTGGCCAAACCTCCTGAGTGGGAATGAGCCATTTTTTTTGGAACCAACCAACCAACCTAGTCAGCCAGGGATCGCGGGAAGGTAAGACAGGAAAGAGGACGACGAGTAAGAAGCTCACGCTGGAGAAGCAGCATCTCCACGGTGGCACCTCGCGGCCTGTCTTTGGGACGGCCAGCTGTCATGTGGCCGTCGTAAGGACGCCCGGGCACCACAGTTCGCCGGCCGCCGGCAACGCTGGGCTGTGGCGGTATTTTCATCGCCACCGACCTCCATTACCTTCGTCGCCGTGCTCACCTTGTCTTCCCCATCGCTCCTTCAACAACGGGCCGCATCAACGAGCCGCGCTGCCTCTGAGACGCTTGGCCCTGCCCATCGCCTGCTGCCTTCGATGCCGTTTCCGGGCCGCTACCACCGGTTGCATGGTGTGAGGAACTTGCTTTGTTTCTACTTCCATTGGAACTAATTTCCCCATGTCATCTGAGTTCATTTTGATACGTTTTATGACATAGCTTTGGTTTTACCCAGTCGTGTAATATTTGCCAAGCCGTCCTTGTGATCGTCCGTCATAAATTTATTCGTCCTCACTTTTATCAAACTCCGTGTTGCGATCCCTCATTCCAGCGTCTCTGCAACTCATCCTTGCGTCTTCCGAACCTTACCATCATCACAGCTTCGACAAGCCTGCGAGTTAGCAACGGCATTGTAATGGCGCTGGTCTGACGGAACACGAAGCACATTGTAAGATAGCACGCGACAGGCTCTGCAACAAAACTCAAAAACCAGTCATCAACGTATTAGCTGCTACATCTCGCGTTGTTCAAGAATCAATCATTATAACCGGCTAACATGCAAAATCCATCATAAATAGCGGGACTCCCGCTACTTATTATGCAGAACGAGGCCGTGATACTGCCCCCTTTTCATTAAAAGGGCGCTTTTTATGCACGAGATACGTCACCCAGCAGGTACCATCTTCCTACTTTGGTGGCAAGTGACACGTTTGCGTACGTTTGTAGTTTACAACACATATAGTCAGGTTCATATTGCGTTCCTGGGTAAATCGATATAGCACCACAAGGCAGTTTTTACCCTGAAGAATAAAGGAATAGAATTTAACTGCCCGCCTATTCAAAGACTGGGAATGGTCTGCGTTTTGTCATTCCGGTGAATAAAAAGAAATGAAATTTTGACAAGTTAGAACTCCTCGGAATGGAAATGGAATGGAATGGGGATGCCCACTACGCAACGCTCACCTACTCCTGACCCCGTAGCATCTGGCCTGTTTCTCCGCTGGTGATGATGACGCAACCCGCTCCCGGCGCTGCCTTCTCGAATCTCTCATTCTCTCTCGGTTGAGCAAGCTACCGCCAGAGTCCTTCAAAGCATTGAAGGACTCTGCTACCGCAAAAGCTTTCGGTTGGTTCGCAGCTCGGACTAGGTTGCCCGTCCACCTTTTGTGCCTAACTAGTTCGTGCAGTGCCAAAATTATGCGAGAGTTTCCGCGCTTACGATCTCAAGATGCACGCCACGCTGATAAATGACAATTTTCGTTGTTCTTTCAGTAGCTCCTCCGAAATATTGGAGACGAGGTAAGAATAACGCTCTGGGAGCGCTGCCGATACTGCTGCCTCGGTGTTAAGGTTACCAAAAGCTCCTTCAGTGACCATTCTATCAAACGACAGGCAAGCAATTGGCTCCTCGGTGACCTGCCTTATCAACACGGACTCTCCTGCGCAGTCCTTCGAAGAAACTTGTGACTGGTGGACTACTTTCATAATGGCTGCTGAGTCTCGGAGTAATCTGGATTTTTTGCCGTTCACGCTTATCTCGTGCATGTAGGCTCGTGGAACCACATGTTGTTTTCGGTTTCTCGAGTCGTGGCAAAAGATACCTCCGGTTTACAGTTTGTCGCGACATGTCCTTCCTTTTTGCAGTTGTAGCAGATTCCCTGGCTTCCCTGGCTCAAATGCACGTGTCGCATCCGCGTCCTCCTCGGTGTCCCTGTTCCATTTTTGCGACTGATCTATCTTTTCACGCAAAATTTTTAGATGCGGAGCATCTCTTGCTCGGGGGGATGTCACTTGTCCGTGCCCCGTCCACAGCGCCTCTGATGATAATTGTGGCAGGATGCCCCAAGGGATTGGCCAACCAAAAAATCCATCTCGAGATAGCTTCGCGTTCAACCACCATCGTCAACTTCCCGTAGGGGAACTGCTGAAGAAGAAGAAGGAGAAGAAGACAAAGGTAAGAGGGCGTGTACGTAGCTCTCAGCCGGTGCACCAACGTGAACAACCTTTACCTGACCAACGGGTAAATGCGAAGCATCTCTTGCTCGGGGCCATGTCACTTGTACGTGCCCCGTCCGCAGCGCCTGTGATGATTATTGTGGCAGGATGCCCTCAGGGATTGGCCAACCAAAGAATCCATCACGAGGTAGCTTCGCGTTCAACCATCGTCGTCATCTTCCCGTAGGAGAACCGCTGAAGAAGAAGAAGGAGAAGACAAAGCTGCGAAGAGGAGGGCGTGTACGTTGCTAATCCATCACGACATAGCTCGCGTTCAACCACTCTCATCATCTTCCCATAGGGGGACCGCTGAAGAAGAAGAAGACAAAGCTGCGAAGAGGAGGGCGTGTGCGTTGCTCTCAGCCGGTGTACCAACGTCAACAACCTTTACCTCACCAACGCTGACGGAGACTACTGATTCTACCACAGAGACGACAACATCGACAAGAACATGATGGACGAGTTTCGGTGCCTAGAGAACCACCGCCTACTCAGCGTCACACAACAGTACTTGCGTGGCTTTGCCACCGGTGTTGACCAGGACGCGGTATTCCCTCTGGCGCTACTAAACACCAGATCACTCAACATAACGGCAACACAATGGAACCACACGGAACCCCCATGATGCTTCGCATCCTCATCATGGTAAGTTTTTGACAGCTGAGTATTTTCGAAAACTGAAACTCGCTAGCTGTTTCCCTTCATGAGGCTCCTATGTAACAGTGTGTTTACGTTCCGCTTTTTCCACGCGTACCACCTTACTATGGAACTTTCGGCTAGTATAAAGCTCCTTAGCTGTTGAGCGTTACTTCGTGAAGCCTATCCTGAAGCCACAGCCTGACGCAGTGGCGCACGCATGATTTTGTGTCGGGGAGGGAGCCGGCCACCAGACCCACAATGAAAAGCACGTGAAACTTAAAAGCGCACTTCCCATGGTATAGTTGCTGCCCTCTACGCAACCCTCATGTTGTTCTTTCTGTGTTTCAGCAGGGAAAGTGAAATTTCTCTATATTGATGGAAGCCGACGCCGAAGTAGCGTAGCCTCAACGATTGCTTGTGATAAAATAATCGCTGATGAGCAGTCATTTGGTGATGATACACAGAGTGAATGGCATCATCAATTCCGGTCTCTATAACATAAAACGGGAGAGAGTCGATACGTCGCAAAGGATAGCTTTGAAGGCCAGTCCGGGCTGGGTTGCAATAGTAAAATGTAAAAATGTGTAAACGACGCGGTAGAGAACAACGCCGATACCAGAGTACGCTAAAACATCACTAGTCTTGCATCACACCTGAACTACGTCAATTCACGGAGTCAAGCGCACAACAATTCGCTCAAATTTAGATAATAGCCTTGCTAAAAACCGCTTGCGGAACAGCCCGATAACTGCGTGATTCCTTTTTCTTTACGGCATATTTTTTGCCACAAACCAGCGTACCTGTTATAAAATAAAACCATCTCATGCAATTCACCCAGAGGTTAGGTAAAGCTGCTGTGGTAAACAATATGTAGAAATATTCCCAGCTCATCCAGGTGTCTGCGAGTCTGACTCCATGCAAAACTGTTTATGGGAGCGAAGCATGAAAACCAGGTTGCAAGCGAGTGGGTTTAGAGAGCAGAGAGGGTAGAACGAACATAAAGCAGGCAAAGGCCCAAACGTGGAAACGGCAAAGACGGCTGTAACACAAGACGTGGTGCTGCGTCGGTGCTACTGTGGAGCTAACACGAACGAACAGTTAGAGTGCAGGTATAACGCTCATATAATGTCTGTTTCCTAACAACCATTTTCGCCCTAGAAGACAAACATACTGTATTTACCAATATGAACCAAATTATACAAAATCGTGGGTGAATAGCTCTGCGCAGAGGCATTCTAAACGAAGTTCAAAACCCTACGATGTTTAAAACCGGGGAATAACATTAGATTGTATAATGAAAACAAGGATTTTTGAGAGCAATATTTCCACCTAGATTTTATGGTCAATCGTGACTAAAAACAAGCTCTTCAAGATGCAAATCGACAGTCGTTTACTTTCAGTAATACGCTGTCTTTTGAAAAGCTCTGACGTCATTGATCATAAAAAAGCCACCAGTAAACAAGACAACAAAAAATTTAGTTGACCAAGCCTTCGTTTTGTTTAGCCTTCGCTGAAAAATTTGTTCAACAAAAGCTAAACGAGTAAATGATGGCTTTCACAGGCTGACACAATAAATCATAGTTACGATTGTTACTTTACAATGTCGGCGGCAGAAGATTATAAGGAATTTCGTTCCCGTTCCGCCAAGACAATATGAGAGATAGATACAGAACTGCCTGACTGATTCATGTGGGTTTTCAGCGCCGACCAGTCCGGGTTGATCCACAGATCTTAAGCGACCCTGAACCTGCGTCCACCGGCGATGTCCGCATCACATACCCACGTGGGGGATTGGCCAGGAATCTCCTCGTCTTCCTTGGCAACGGGGGGAGATGGGCGCGCGCTGCCTGGCCGCTGACATGGCACATACCCACGTGGGGGATTGGCCAGGAATCGGGCGTGAGAAGGGCTAATGCACCCGCTTAAATGCATCTTTCTTTCTTTGTAGTTGTGTGTGTGTGTGTGATCTCTGTTTCGCGAACATTACCGAACCGCGCAAATTCAACTCGTGCATTCGCACTTTCACATTCTTACCCTCGGGGAAATGCGGGGAATTTTTTCACTGCTGCTTTTTAACACTTCCCATAGCTTTTCCATGTCATCAGCTGCATTTTTCGCTTCAAAAGCCGATATCGTTGCCCCCAGACACCACCACAACCACACATGGAGAAATGTTCTTTTCCCTGCCACATTAACTATGTTAACACGGCTAACGCTGGCTCTGTTACGACCTCCCTAATAGTGGCTCCTCGGTCAGGTTGCGCGGCTGGTGTTGCGGACCTGAGAGAGTGTGCATCCTTTGGTCTTGAGTTGG
Organism: Haemaphysalis longicornis; assembly: GCA_013339765.2. NCBI lineage: Eukaryota > Metazoa > Arthropoda > Arachnida > Ixodida > Ixodidae > Haemaphysalis > Haemaphysalis longicornis. Next base: position 25,767 of record JABSTR010002942.1, on the reverse strand, counting down.
GGCAGACATTGAGGTCGAGTAGATGGAAGAAGGAAACATTATGTTCAGAAATGTAGGCAGTTTGAAACTGAGTGGACAGAGCAGTGAGCTCCTGCGTGCAAGAGATTAAGCAAGCCAATTGGGTCCGCCTCCTTTTACCCTTTTTGTTCGCCGTGTTCAGAAACGCACCAATCAGAAAAACCCATGACGCTGAAATTGACGCCCACACACTCACAGAGAGAGGTAAGCTTTCCGCTTCCACAGGTGGACGTCATGTTCGCTACAGACAGGAAACCCGCCTAAGGTCAAAGACCTTCGGGCCTCCGAGGCTGAAGCTTCACGAGTACGCCGGGGGCCTCATCTGGTAAGCCGGTCTTGGGCAGCTCGTATGAAGAGCGGCGTATGAAACACGCCACAAAGGTTCTCACGATGAGCGGCACATCGCCAAGAACACAGGAACACTTAGCCTGCCACTGATAGGGATGCACCGCGTGACGCTTTGTCATCCCCTCGGCTAAGTGTAATTGGTCATTAGGGCAGCTGTTCTTGGTGGGCGTTTGAGTGTCCGCGAAGTCACCGAAAGCGGATTATGTCCACAGCAGCATGGATTGCCGTTGCGCAATTGCGTATAAAGCCTGGTCGTATCCCGTCGATGAGGGTGGGCACTCCGGCGACGTGAAGCAGCAACCACATGGAGCGATTTTTGCGAGCGACGCGACGAGCGATGGGACGGGGATCCGCAATCGCTCATCCCAATTTGTGGCTTAGGCAACCACATAAGAAAGGTCGTGCCAGTGACAGCGAAACGCGATCCCAGTTTTTGCTTCACTGAGCGTAGTACGATTATCGAAGTACACACGGCCGCGAGGATATTTTATGCGTGCGTTTTTCAGAAAACCGGGAACTCAACGTATTTCAGCAAACAGTGGGCAGTGCTTTTCTTGGATGCACTGTGCCACCGCTCGACACTTCCCTTCATTCTCTCCCCGAGCCGGAAGTCGCGCCACTTACAGCTCTCCTATTGGCTAGTCGCTGAGGACGCTTCCAGGAGGTGAGCGACTTTTCCTGGCGACTCAGAACTGAGCGATTCGATGAGCGGTTTGGTCCGCGGCGAAAAGTAGTTCGTCGCTAGTCGCGTCGCTCCCCAAATCGCTTGCACTAATGCTCCACGTGATTAGTGCTTAAGGCTTGGATAGTAGAATCTGACAATACTGAGTATGGATTTCGCCACACCGCACGCCGATTATACTACTGTTGTATTTAAGCGGCGGGGCCTGCACAACAATCGGGATATTCAGATGAACGAAGTACAGCCGCTTACTGCGAGTGAATAGGTCGACAGTCGAATTTTGACTGCGCAGTGCGCAGTCAACCTGTTCGGACGTGCTTTTCTGGTGCTCCGACAACAGCGTGTTTCTACAGTGAAAGACAGCGAAACGGCAGAGACAGCGGAGGACAGCCGAAGCTAAGTATTTACCTGCACGGTTTCTTTCTCGTTGTCTCGTTGTGTCGGGGTTTCAGCCGAGATGACGCGTAGAAAGCTGGTACAGTGTGGTAGCTGTCCGCGGCACGTAGACGCAGAGGAGTTTCAGCGGGATGGCGGCGAGGAAGACGAAGGGGCAGGTACGTGTCGGTTATGCGTAGTGGTGTCGCGGCTAGAACGCGTAGAAGCGGATAACTCGGGGTTAGCTAAGCGGGTTGCAGAACTGGAGGCAGCGCTAAGTAACGAACGCGATGTACGGAGGGCCGTTGAGGGAAAGTTAGAAGCAGCTGAGAGGAAAGCTAGAAAGGAGCGTCATTTCGCCAACAAATGACGACCACCTCGGCCCATGCAGCGAAGCGGAGGCATGCGCCGAGGGGACACGGGGGTGGAAGCAAGCAATAGGCAACAGCTACTCCCACGTGCTGCGAAATAGGACAGCAAAACCAGTCGATAACCCGGTAGCAGTAAAGAGCGGCACGTGGCAGATGATAGCGTGGTAATCATTGCGGGTGACTCTAACATGAAGAGGAGCAGCGCTGCCATAGTGGGAAAGGTACAGGGGGATAAGCGGTGTGAAGGTGGGGTGTTTCCCAGGTCAAACGATGCAGACGGTGATGACTGCAGCGAAGGGGCAGCTGGCCTTGTCTAGTAAAGCTAGAAACCTTGTGGTGATTGCCGCGGGGCTTAACGATGTTCTAAAGGGAGAGGAGGGAAAACTTGGCCAGGAGATAGCGAAGGGGGTAAAGGACCTGCGGGCGACGGCCCCAAATGTGCGCATTGCATGTCTGCACCGTGCCGGAGGTGATGAAGCAGGGCGTGCACACCGAACGGGTAGTACTCGCTGCTAACAGCGAGATCGTGAGGTGCGGCAGGGAACTTGGGCTTGAAGTGATAGACGTGAACAGGGTAGTGGCAGCATCGGACATAGGCAAGCTTTTCAGTGGACGGGATTCACTTCAGCCCCAGGCTAGGAAACAAGGTGGGGTGGGCGCTTAGGTGGGAGAGCGGTAGCTTTTTTAGGGGGCCCCGCGCAGCTAAGGAAGGCAAACTAGGAGACAAAGGGGAAGCAAGAGACACATGCACACTCAACGCTGGGAGGCAGCCAGGCCTAGAGCTAAACAGAGAACCTACGGACGTAACTGAGAGCGTTGACAGAAGCCATTTGGTGGAAACAATGGAGCAAACAATTCTGTAAAAGACAAACACAGACCCCGTAAGCGGAAAGGGAAAAACAAATGCAATAATATTTAATCAGCTACATAAATATGCAGGGAGGCAGAAAGCCAGATAAGTGGGTGGAAATTCAAAAGCAACTTGAACGGGAAGGAATAGACGTGTACGCTTTAGCCGAGACTCACCTCCGGGACCTAGAAGCCCCACCTATCATAGACAATTATGTCTGGGAAGGTTGCAACAGGACCACAGGAATGAAGAAAGGGGGATGTGTTGGCATGCTCATTAAACAAGGGACCGACTGGCAGAGAGTGCATGAAAGGTGTAAAGAGCATCTATGGGTTAGAGGCACCATAGAGGGGAAAAAATACATGGTTAGGAGTGGTGTATCTGTGGACCGGAAGTAGTGCTAGGGAGGAAAATGAGGAAATGGTAAACTGTTTGAGAAGAGATATAAACGAGTTCAAAGATTCGGGCGAAATAATCATAGTTGGAGATATGAATGCCCATATAGAAGGTTTGGATGGATACACAGACCACAACGGTTCTCTAGTGATAGATCTATGCCAGGAAAACCGGCTTGTAATAGTAAACACGGAAAGCAAGTGTGACGGACAAATAACGTGGGGAAAGCGGTAACAGACAGTCCAGCATAGACTACAGTTTAGTATCCGAGACAGTATACGGAAGGCTGCGGGAAATGAGGATAGATGAAAATGGAACAGACAGCTTAGGAAGCGACCACAAGCGGTTTAGCTTGCACTTTGGAGGCGCAAACCCGGACAAATGCAGAATAGGTACAATAGTAGGAAATAATTTGAATCAATGAGCAGTTAAAGATCATCGCTGATAGATTGGAAGATGAAATCAATAAATACCCAGGCAAAAAATGGGATTACGACGAAATGATTGCGTTGATAAAGGGTAAGATGAAGAAGCAAAAAGAACGAAACCGATGGAAAGGAAGAGAAAGCCGAGAATCTGGTGAAATAAAGGAAATAGAAAGAGGATATATGAGCGCAGCGAAGTAAAGGCGTCGAGAGAACATAGAGAATGCAAAAAAGAACTGGTAATGAGAACCGGAAGTAGTGAAGGAAAAGTGGGAGGTCTACCCGTGGGGAAAAAACTGAGGAAGTGCAGAAAATGTTGCAAGCAAAGATCAAACAGAAAAGCGAACAATGGATGGCAGAAATACGGAAGAAGGACAAAAGCGCATCCAAGAGTTTTGGAACCATGTAAATCACTAAGCTCAAAAAACGATAACCATCAAAAATTCCTGATTGATGAGGAGGGGGAACATTTAGAAGGAGAGCACGCGTTGGCCATATTCATCGAGTGATTAGTGAGAAGTTTAGGACAATAGTGGTAGGGAAACCTGCACCGATAACATCAGCGCCACAAAAGACCGCGGAAAGGGAAAATAGTTTGAGCAACCTTGATTGGAAAAAAAGCAGAGCAAAAGGTTTCCCCCAGACAGCAGTGGGGCCCGTACGGAATACCAATGCAACTGATAAACCTACTTGGACCTAAAAGTAAGGAATCGTTTATGAGGGCAATAGATAAGGTGATAGAAACCAAACAAATACCAGAGGACGGTTGGAAAGTAGGATGAATTAATATATAAAGCAGAGGAGACAAAGCCAGTATTGATTCATACAGACCACTCACAGTAACGTCAGTGGTGTATAGATTCGTAATGCAGGCGATAAAATCAGATTCAAGCATGGATGGAAGAAAATGAAATACTTTGGGGAACTGCGAATGGTTTAAGACAAGACGGAAGACAGCGACTGGATGACATCTGTTTCGTGATAACGCAATGCATTGAATTGCGAAAGCACAGAAGAGACCACTATGGATTACGTTCTTGACATTAAAAAGGGGCATATGCAACGTAACAGAGAACGGCTGGTGGAGAATGCGAAAACTCCAGGGATTAGATGACGAGTTAGTACAGTTCCTTATAGCAATCTATAAAGACAATAGATTGCACCTTACTTGGGGAAGGACAGAAATGCGCCCAGCAGGTCACATCCATCGGGGACTGAAACAGGGATGCCCTTTGAGCCCATACTGTTCATGCTTTACATGGCAGGGTTAGAAAGAACTGGAAGAAAGTCCAGTAGGGTTTAGCCTAACCATATGCTGCAAGGCGAAGTTGGTACAACAGCATATTCCGGGAATGTTATACGCAGACGACCATTGTTCTTTAGCTGATAACCAAAACCGATATGCAGCGGCTATAAATATTTGCGGCCAGGAAGCCACTGACCTCGGATTAAAATTTCAGTGCAGAAAAATCAGGAATAATGGTTTTCAATGACGCTACCACCGCGTAGTGTCTATCCAGCAAGGCGAATTACCTAAAGTGAAGGAATATAAATATTTGGGATTGTGGATAACGAAGGGGATAACTACTTAGTACTCACGAGGAGCAACTTAAGGTTAAGGGAAAGCGAAACGCAGCTATAATGAAGCATAGAGCTCTGTGGGGGGTATAACAATATGAAGTAGTAAGAGGAATGTGGAAAGGAGTAATGGGTTCCGGGTCTCACGTTTGCGAATGCTGTACTCTGCTTAAAATCAGACGTTCTATCAGGCCTTGAAGTAAACCAGAGACGGTAGGACGTTTGGCCTTAGGCGCGCATGGAAAAACAACTAACGAAGCAGTTCAGGGGGATATGGGCTGGGCGTCGTTTGAAGTTAGAGAAGCTCAGAGTAAAATATGCTTTGAGATGAGGTTGAGGGCAATGGATCAACGAAGGTGGCAGCTAAGGTATTTAGGTACCTATACTTGAAAAGCGTGGACACGCAGTGGTTAAGAAAGACTAGAAGGCTAACGATGAAATACGGAAAGAACAGTGGGGAATCCAAAACAGCCAAGGTAACCAAAAAAGAGGCAAAGGCAGATTGAAACGAATAAATGGAGGGAAAAAATGGCAGCTAAAACGTCGTTAGAGAGGTACAGGGCTGAGAAGGTGAACATCAGAAAGGAAAATTTCTACGATAATTCCCAGGGCAGTGCTTTGCTTTTTGAGGCTAGAGCAGGTTGCCTGCGAACTAGAGTTTTGTGGGGAAGTATTCACAAAATGATGGGGTATGCGTGGTCTGCGGAAAAGAAACAGAAACTATGCGGCACATCGTGTTAGAAATGTGAGGGTACCATCCAAATCTACATGAAGGGAATATTGGGCTTTCAGAAGCCCTAGGGATTTAAGGGTATCACAGAGGAAGTTAACGTCAAGCTGTCGAGGGGACGAAAGAAGAGTAGAATGCTGGTGGACGAAAAGCGAGAGGGGAATATTGCCTAGGACAGTTACCACCTGTAACAGGAAAAAAAAAGTATTTTGTGCCTAATAAGCTTTTGTGCCTGCCCTAGAGCAGCGCTAGTATTGAACCAAAAGTGTAAAACAGTGATGTATATTAGTCCTTTTGGTCAGATGACATGTCATCACCCCGATACAAAGGGGAAACCAAAGAAATCATCATCATCATCCACTCGCAATACACTCTTAAGTTCAGTATGGGGGCTGTTAAAGTAGGCACGAGATAGGAGAAAGGCGCGGTAAAAAAGCCATTCACGGAACGACGAAACACAGCTTGGAGGCGGAGGCTGTTAACAGAATCTGTCGCCGGGGTCTGTCTCTCAGATGTTCCTTGACGGGACGCACGGCCCGCTGCTCCGCGGCGTTGCCTTGTCTGAAACGGCTGCCGGTACCACCGCAGTGTGGGCGCGCAGACTTGGAGTCAGCATCAAACAAAATGAATGGTTCAGGCAGAGCGCACAGGCGTGAGATCTCCACCCGTCAGGATTCCCCCCCCCCCCCCCCCCCCGAATTGAACCAAACCAACGCGTGGATACCTCCACTTAGGAAAGCGAGCTGCCCGCCAAATGGGCCGAAGTAAGGAAGGCAAGATTCTTGCCCTTCGGCACCTCTATTCAGAGCCCATACAGCTCCATTCCTTTTGCCGAAAGAAGGAGCGCTGGACGCCCATGTGTTTCCGTGTTGGTAAAATCACAGCTGGTCTCAGCCACCGAAATCCTTCTGAACACATGCGGCTAAACCTATTTTCTTCGATGGGAACAATAGTGAAACCAGGCATCACAGCTGACCAAATGAGCAAAAAATGAGCAAAATTTAGTTTGCAGTGCTTCCGCCAGCGCCGCATGATGCGCGGCCGTTTCTGCGCTACAATAGCCGAAACAAAGGCGATGAGCTACTGCATAAAGATCATGATATACTCCACTCTGTCGAGGTGGGTGACAAGCGAAGCTTTTTAGCACATGACCCACATAAAGGTATCATAAATTCATAAATTCTGTGGCATAATTATTATGAAAGGCATGAGCAAGGACGAGAGAAGCCATATTCGAAAGGGAGAACAGCAAGGTTATATAATGAAGGTTTACATAGGGGCCCAGAACTAAAAATCAATCAAACCAAATTGTTCGGTGGGGGCCGCGACCTTGCCCCCCCCCCCACCTTTCGTGCGCCAGCTGTTTGACGTAATTTTTGAAGCAGCGGTGAAATTGCTCGAATGCTACGCACTCTACCACTGTCTCTGTCGTCATAAACGTTTTGGCCCATAATCCAACGACGGAACGCGAAGTCTATGTGCGACTCGTTACCCTTTTTTGAATACGGAAACCTTTGCCGGAAAGCCACAGATGAGAACCTATCCTTTCTCACAAGAGCCTCTTTCACATCGCCATAGCTCTCAAACGCTTTCTTCGACAGGCACGTTATTACATCAGATATATCCCCAGTAAGCAGAGTCAACAGATTTTGTGTCCAAAAAGACCGCTAGATGTCATTCCGCTCCCCACAAACGCTCTGAAACATTACGACATACTTCACCATGTTCTTGCCAATAACGGCGGCAGTTTATTCCGAATAGTCGGACTGTATGCCTGAACAGTTGGAGAAGCTACACAAAATGCCGGCAAGGTGTTCCTGCCTTTCGGCTTCCTCCCGTTGATCCTGATTTTCCGCCTCTTCGCGGTCGCGAGTTCGTTTTTTTTCGACCTGCTCACGCTCAGGGCGCTGTTTTGTTCAGCCTCCTCATGCTCAAGGCGCTGTTTAATTCAGGCCCAGGCATCGTTCACTTCCTTTGCCGCTATGTCCTCCTTCCGAATGATCTCAAGAATCGCATGCTTCCGGTTCGCATGGCCTAAGCTAAGACCTAGCTGTTCACAAATTTGAATGAGCTTCTTCACTTTAAGGTCCTCCATCGCCGACCCTTGCCTCCTGCTGCTTACCCATGATACGATTCCCTTGCTGTTCCTCTACTTTGGAACAGCTAGTTGGGCACGCGCAAGTAACTCCCTACAAGACTTTGTTTGCACCCTCGGCACTAGTTTTGGTTTCAAAACACTCTTTCTAGGCTTCCAACAATGAAAACTTTCCACAGTGCTTCGCGCAGCCCTTTTATAAACCACGAAGTCTCGTGAAATTAGTCACTGACCACCTGGGGTAGCTGACGTGGGCCGATCCCGCAGCTGCCATGGACTGTTGCGAAGCTGCCTTGCTAAGCCCGCTACCAGTGCGGCGCAGAGCTGATCGATGAAGCTGTAGGGGCGACGAGGAGTTCAAGCAGCATTTATATACAATATCTACAAGGTCCTTAAATGGCGCGCACAAAGGACAGAGCACTTCTTAGCTCGGTGGCACCGTTGAATGCCGCCGTGCGTTCCGTGCGCTTCGGACGTTTTGTAACCCAGCATTTGCCTTACACCGCAAGAACTTTAAATATTTCCAATAAGGACTCTTGCTTGCTGCTGTTTTAATTCGACGAATGGACGCAAAATGGTTGCGTCAGACGATCCGATGAGGAGGTGAAGGGGAAGGCGACTCCTTGCCACCGCTTCGAGGAATGTCGGTGCGCACACGCTTGTGCTCATGTCGGTGCGCATGTCGGTGCGCATGTCGGTGCGCACACGTGGAACAGTGGGGAAACATTCAGCCCGCCCGTTGCGCGCGTCGTCAAGCCAAACGGTCATTTTGCCGGGTGCTGTGGCACAACTGCATGCAGCGCTTAGATTAAATCTAAGTAACAAAGATAGAACTTGCGTCCAGGGCCAGTTATTCAAGGCGATATAACACAACAAAAATACAGTTTATATAAAGGAGTAATAAACGCGTGTGCAAACTGAGTTACTTTGTCCTTCTCCAAAAAAAAATGTGTGAACCTCATCTAGTATAGGTGTTTTTGTTCAAATATCTTTCATAACGGCAGAATACAACCAAAAGTGTCTGAAATATCTATCCTGGAATAACTGAGTAAACAAAACGGAAACTTTCATGCTGTAGTCGGGGAGAAAACAGATAAAGACTCAGTAATTAATTCAAAGCTATGAACAATGCAGGGACAAATTAACCCTGGATAGCGTATCGGGCAAGAATGGAAGAATTTAAGCCGTGCTTCTCATCCTACTAGAGTATAAGAAAAGAAAAATCTTTTTCTTCTCACTTTAGGACTCATTTCTAAGATAACGCTGTAATCGAGTACTACACACAGAACCCAGTTTTGGCCATATATCAAAACAAAGCAGAACAACAGCGCTCACCTCTGCTCTAATGCCAGAATAGCCGACACTGAATGTTTTAGGAGCTATGTGGAACAATCGCAGTTATCCGACTAAGTTGCTTGTTGTAGGTTTTCTCTTTATCACACTGGCCAGAACCGATTCCAGTCGAACATGAGCACACATGATTGTGTTCTCTTTTCTGGTTATTGATAAACTATCAAGCGCAAGAAAAAACACAGCCATATTACAGTTGTCGTGAACATAAAGTTGCCTGAGACACTGATCCCGAAAAAAACAGCCGTACTATCCTTAAAAACTAAACACGCCGAAAGCAAAATCCCGACACTTAGAAAGGTATTGCACAGAATAGAGCCCTAACATGTTACTTTTTTTAAAAAGAAAGCTTCCATAGCTTATTGACCTGCATACTACATCTGAGCTGCTTTCAGCCGGATTCCGTACAGTAATATCTTGGTTTAATAAACTCGTGACGGAGCTACCAATACTAAGAGGAATGTTATGTACAGATGATATACAAGCGCGGTCGCTGGCAAGGTTTTACATTTCGGGAATCTGGGTTGAGAATTAAATGCAAAATAAACGATAAATAACGCAATGTTGACTTCTTTGGATATTGATGTCAATATTCCCAAATAACTACCAAACGTGTCTAACAAAATGCAGAGAATGACGTTGGCACCCGCCGGTTAGCCCACAGAGGTGCAGTGGTTACAAATGACAGAGAATGTTGTATTGGATATTTTTTTTGTGCGTTCCATTTCAGTACTTTCACACCTCGCATAATTATGGGCGGTTTATTTTATATTATGCTGGACTTTGTAATTACTACATACGAATATTAAACACCCAGAAAATTAAACCAAACCCGGCACCAGGCTCTAAGAGGAACTCAATTTCGCTTTGAAATCATTAGCATCTATCGTCTGGAGGTATCCAAAGGTCGTATTTTACACATACCTGTCCACCTCCGAATTACCTGAAGACCCGAAAATGAGCGAAAATTTCCTGAAATAATAAAATACCACCTTGCGACCATGTATACATTATGGACCCATATCTGTTGCATTTGTGTACGAGAAAATCCTAGGGCACATAATTTACGCTTACCCATTGAAACCGCATTATGAATGATAAGGAACCTGTCAACGACGGGACCTGCCACAATGTGTTCCTAGTAAAAATAATACTTGCAGCTGGTCTCACAAAGGGGGTTGACGTCATTCTATAGCGAGCGCATGCGTCAGGCTCGGCACGACCCAGCATTTGCCCTTGGTGAAGACGAGCGCAATGTCTTTCTCCAACCAGGCATACACCATATAGTTTAGTACTCGTTTAAAAAACCACAAAGCAAGCATCCAAACCACATGATGGATGATAAAGGGCCTGTGAACAATGGGAACAGCCCTCCCCATGCGTTCCTGGTAAAGAATAGGTTTGCAGCTGCTTTTGAAGAGTGGGGGGGAGGGGCCGACATAATTGCAGGGCGAGCTCATGCGTGAGGCGAGGCATTTGGCGTCAAAGCAGACGGGCGCAAGCGACAAGCCCGGCGAAAAGACTAGGAAAGTTTTCATATTCTTTTCCATCAGCGTCTCTAGTGGTTTACAACAGCTTCGCTCGACTTCCACTTTCGCCGGGAGGGATGGCGACCGTTTTTTTTTTGGTCCTACGAGATATTTTTTCTAGTCGCCCACCTTTAAACAAAAACGGATATCTGTAACGAGCTACATATACGTCCAAGGCCGCGATCATGACCTAAATATAAAATGAGTGCCCACACAGCTGCCTAGAAAAATTCCATTTTTAACACGGTGCATAGGTCAGACTAAATATCCCAATGGTACTTGGAGCACGCTCAGCACACATTGACTACCCTCGCTTGATGTAGACTCCGGGATAACAATTTTTGTCCGCACACAATGTAACACGTCCCACTAAATGTACATGTTGGAACACTGCCTAGCAGCGTACGCTCCTTTGTTCGAGGACACGCGAGCACTTTTTACGCGTTGTAAAATAAATGCAGTGTAGCAGCTGTAGAACCCGTCCCAGCCATGTGATAGCCGTTGCCCCTCCGCCTCAATCAGTATGCAGCCATGCCTACATCCGGGATTAATGTACCTTCACCCTAAAATAGAGCCTGAATTGATGCGAGGCCAAATCGAACTTAATTTCTGATGAGTGTATAGGTTGCCTACGTTCTGTAACGAGAAAACGTCAATGCGTACAAGAAGTCCACCAATATTCAGCTAAAGCCACTCAGCCAATGTAGCGCAGAAGGATTTGAAGTGTCCTATGAAGGGCATTCCATAACAGTAAAGCATTTCTCATTCACGAAAAGAGTATTGCAGTCTTTTCGGGACATGACAAAGCCTACAATCAATGCAAGGCACGGAAAAATTTCTGCTGCGATGCCTTGTATCTACAGACAATGCATCTCCATGCAGCTCAAAAAGGAAGTTATCGTACCTGGCGTAAGAGGCATGTTACGAACTCCCCTGAGAGCATCATGGCTGGGTAGATCAACACAGCGAAGTAGGAAACAATCAGTTCACACCCCGAAGTCTTCATTACCCAGTCGCTATGGGCCAACGTGTTACTCATGACTGCATTTTCTGATATTCTTACCCCTTTATGGACTACTGGCTTGTTGAAGACACAAGTTATAACGATGGCGTCCTCAGTGTAGATCATTAAACAATTTGTAATTTACCCAAATGGGGGCTATGACATATAATTTTACACTTCCTTGCTGCGTTGTTCTCCCATGATGTTTTAAATGCTCTTTTACTGAGAGCGATAATGTCGCCATGTTGGCAGTATGTTCTAGCTTTCCGGATACATTGGGTAATTGGTTTGTTTCAACTTCTACGCTGTTCTTGTTGGACATGTTCTATATTTGTGTAACCGATGGTGTGAACGAAAGATGACATACTGGCGCCCGGGATGATTGTTTAACTCTCAAATCGTAATTTCCTTGTTCAATTCCTCTACCGCACTAATTTTTTAAAACAAAAACTTAATGGGTGATTTAGGATAACTACGAACAATGTATGGCTCGTCGACCTCCTAAATGTGCTTGAAATTTTTTAGATCATTTCGTCGTTATTGCAATGACGATATTGAGCAACGTTTTTCCCTGGAATAATTTTGTTTAAGTGCAAGAGGCTTGGTGAACCGGCTGCTACACGCCCATGCGCCTAGGCCAACTTTAGCGACATGAAACTACGAAGAAATTTCATTGGCACTTAGTAAATTTTGCGCTTAATTTATGCTGGGTGTATATTTATCTAAAAACGATTTGCTGCGTTCAAAGATATAATGTTTTCGCCAAAAAATGTCAGATTCGGCTCACGCCGCAATTTTGTTCAGACTTTGAACGTAAATATTGCAAAAAGTACTTAAATTACAACCTCCACATTTAACTCACTTGTTCTCCTGATAGTTCTAAATAAACTTACGGAATAATTCCATTCTATAATGTGTCGCTAAGACGCAAGGCAGGCAAGTTGGAAGAAAAAACTGAAAAGCACAGTCTCCAGTTGCTAACATAAAAAAACACCTTCGAGTTTTCTCAATTTATTCCCAGATGTAGACCTTCAAGTGTACTTGCATAAGCATCCAAAGCATTTGGCATTCGCCCGGCTCTCCAAGACGTACTGTAGTCGTAGCGACTTCCCTCAGATTAATTTAAATATTGCGTGTTCTGTATAAAAGACAAACGTTTCCCTTACGAAACAGTAAGCCAGAATGTGATAGAAGAAATTGCTTTGTAATGTCCACGTTGGCACCGTAAAAATAGATCTTCGCCCAATTTAATGTGCATTGATTGGATGGGGGAAGGCCAAAACTGTTAGGGTCAGTCCCATTTTTAAAATAAGTACTGTTTCAATTTTTCTGAAACTCTCCAAACGTGTTGAACACTACATTTATTGGTTATGGATAGAAACATTTTGCGTAATATTTAAACTGCAGTATCTACAGCACCTGATTGTTATAAAGGCAGCACAGCTGAAACATACTCTTGAAATGCCCGCAGAGGTTAACAAAAGGTAACGATGTCATTCAGGTTCATTTTTTAGAGATTCCTCAAGACTACTTAAAGTGCTGACACCCTTCCTTTTGATATCGTATTTTGACTTACTCAGCCAATCCATATCGCCAACACACTGTATCCGTGCACACCGCAATTCCAAATGCTGTGCACTCGCTCTATAAGGTCAAATTTCCTGATATGACAGTTGCACAAATTTAAGTTTTAAATCCTTGCTTTTAGTTTGCTTGAAAAATCGTGTACTTGCTGCCACGTAGCTTGCCATCTTTTGAGTACTCCCATTGACGCACACTCGTGAGGTGCTCAGAGTGATTGGGAACTGCACCTCTGGCCCCGCAGGAATACTTCACAAATGATAATCTGGAGTTCTCAGTGCAAACCTAGACACAACATAATCTGGGTTGAAAGTTATGGCGAGAAACGTCTGTAGAAACAGTGTAAGACAAAGTAAATTGGGGAAGAATTCCACATGTTGAAGCAACGCTACCTTTACTACAGCCCTGGGCGAACCATGTTTAATTTATTTCTCCTTTAAACCTGGAAGAGTGAAATATAACCGACAGCAAGAAATGTGCTCATGTGCAGCTTTCCCGCTCATGGCAGTCCTTCCAACAGTGATTACTCTGCAATTTTTTAGCGAAATGAAAACTTATTTTGCACAGCTAATATTTGGGGTGAATACTTGCTTTGTGCACAATTTCAAGTCGCGCACGTTGCGCGACTGGGTTCCTGAGCCATGGGAACTATCCCATAAAAATGCATGGGGAGTTAGATTTGACAGCGAATTAAGCAAAAATATATTCAGAAACCTGAAATATTCTTTGAGAGTTTTAATCTTCCCGTTGACTTCTAGCTTTATGCCAAGTATCATTTTCCTAAAGTAGTTTTTCTAGGTTCCCGAGAGGTTGTAATTTTGAGCGAGAAAGCTGGGTATGCCTGAGCGTACCGTGCCAGCTAGCACGTTTATGTTGCACACACGGTATGTAACAGGACCATAACTATAGCTACCAGTGAATTGAACTGTGCAAATATTTTTTCAGAATGTAGACTTCATGTCCGGGGGGGGGGGGGGGGAGATTGTGGTTGTAATGTGGGAGCCACGCGACTTTTTATACACTCAAACCTCGTGTATAGTGAACACGATATAGTGAACACTGATATAGTGAATTATAGGCTATTGCGAACAAAATACGAACTTTGGTACGATGCGCTAAATTTCAGTCCGCTACCGTCGCAGAAAAAACGAAGAGCAATGATCAAGGCATGCGTACATGCATTCAGTCCTTACACTTGTGGCGTAAAATTTAAAAGATCAGCGTCAGGTAATTGTGATCTACCAGCGGAACGAGCTGTGTGTACCCTTTATGGAAACTAAATACCAATACGAGTAGCACGTTTTCTACACAGCAGAATACATTTTATATAGGGTGAGGATTGTTTATGGCGGCAGACGTCAACCCTGAAACTGCCATTTTTCTACTGTATTCTGTATAACTTCAAGTCAACTGTTATATTTTGCCCTTTGTTCAAAAGAATCAGATATATATTAGGAATGCACCTATATCACTATATTCTGTTTGATCACCCCGCGGGGAGCATGGCTGACAGGGCTCCACTCTCGCATTGTACACCATGCCTTATCAATACGATCCAAGGTGTTTCTACTGCCAACCAAAGTAAAGTTAGCGGAATTTGAATATGCTGGAGGAGTTTGACAAAAATTAAAACCGCGCATTTTTTCTAAAAATGGTTATGACTCTAAGAGTTTGGTAGTTTTTCCCCCCAATGCTGATACAATAAATTGGGTGGAGAGTGGTTGTTATGGTGCCTACGTGGATATTAAAATTGCAATTTTTTGTTACATTTTAACCTATTGCATCCGTAAAAGCATCACTTGTCTTTTATGCGTAGCGTACATAACGTATAAAAATCTGTGGGAAGTCGCTTTCACTAAAGTAGGACGTGGAATGCCGGGCGGGTAGGGCATCCTTCCGTGCTGTGTACGGTACAGGAACTAAATGATGCAACATTTTTAAAGATAATTATAGAAGTACATGTAAAGGACTACATCTGGAGAGAATTTGCAACAAATCGAGAATATGGATTTTTTATTTGAGGCCCAAGATTTGTGTATTCCAGTTTTTCTTCAAACTTGCGTGCCTGTTGCAGCTTAATTGTACAGAAAAGAAATTATTATTGCGTGTGTTTATTTAGAATTTAGGGAGCACATGTGAGTGTAATTAAAACGTTGTAAATTAAATAGCTGTAATAATAGAATCAAAGTTCTAACAAAATTTCGCTTTGAGCCGAATTAGACATTTTATTGCAAAGTCATTATATGTTTGAAAGACGCAGACGTTTTTGAATGAATGTACGCCATGCGTAAATTCAGCATAAAATAACAAGTTGCTTCTTATAAATATTTTTATAGTTAGACGTCGCTAAATTTGGCCGAGGCGCATGGGGATGTAGCGTCCGGGGCGATCTTGTCGAGTTAAAAGTTTTTTTCTTTGGAGTTAGACAAAATTTTTACCGGGGAAAATAATGCTGAATCTCGGCATTTGAATAACAAGGAAATGACATAAAACAATTCAACGAGATGGAAGAGGTCGGCCAGCCACACTTTGTTCGATCTTATCGGAAATCGCCCTAATGTTTATTATCAGGCCACGTTGAGAATTTCTGAAACCACTTTTATGATAGGCACACAAAATTCAGACGACGTCTTTCCTTTCAAGCTGGGCCAACTCAGTGTTTTGAGCCTGTTCATAAGAATTGGGCGACACGTGTACAAAGCTTTTTATAGCGCTAAAAACACTAAAGGACAGGGCTTTCGATTTTAGAATTGACGAAGATCATATATAGCCTTACCTGTGGGCCGGGAAAGCTTCAATGACCTTGCTTGTTGGCGGCCTGGGCAGGAAACGAATGCGAACCTTCACAAGGACTGTATGCATATGTTGCAGTATGCGTAAATGCATAATGTTGTGGAAACTGCTGATGTCGCACCCAGTGAAAGTTTACAAAATAGTGGCAAGGTTGTGAGGGTTGTGCAGGAAAGTATTACACATCAAAACAATTTGGTAGCCGTGAGAGTTTCACACAAAAAACTCCCACCTCCCCTCGCGGGAACCCCTGTGTAGATGCGACGCATAGGCGGAGCGGCGAAGGGAACGCGTTTTATAGCGCGCATAACGTTGAGGGGACTGCGTAAGCTGGTCCCAGTCGATGACGACGTTGGCGTACTTGTAAAGCGGCGTGGACTTTAGGTGTTTGAGCCAAGCGTGGATGTTGCTTCGCCGGAGAACGGCACACCGGTTATATGCGCAGCGCGCCCGAAGGAGAGGAAACCGCGGAAGAGAGCATACTGCACATGCGCCGGCCCCAACGCGTCTGCCGCAGCTATGACGCAACGTGCCGCAGCTATGACGCAACGTGCCGCGGCTATGACGCAACACAATCCAACACAATCCACTTTAATCCAATCCAATCCAAATCCAATCCAACTGAATCCAAGCCAAGCCAAGCCAAGCCAATCCAATCCAATCCAATCCAATCCAATCCAATCAAATCAAATTCAATGCCCCTCGCGAGAGAGTGTTCGTTATCGGAGAGGAGAGGGGGTGAGCGGCGGAGAGCGCAGCTCGCGCGGCGAGGAGAATGGCAGAGGGGTGGACAACGCCGACAACGACGACGACGCCGTAGGGACAAGGCGAGTGAATCAGATGCTCTGCATCTAAAAAAGTGTTCGGTTAGCTGAAGGCTACGCAAAACTAGGTACGTTTCTCTCTTTTCGCTTTTTGCAGCCGCATTGAGCTGAATTTACAAAATCTCCAGTGTATAACGTTCGTTTGTCGCACAACATTATTATAAATGTTAGAATGCTCGTACTGTTTGACTGTAAAGAATGCGTGCGCGTCTTTTGTGCTCTGCTTCCAATGCTTTTTTCCTACATATAGCTATTATCTTCCTGAAGGCCGACGTATACGACGGACCAAGTACTCTTTGTACCGCGGTGCATGCCTCATGTCAGAGCACGTCAGCAGTTCCTGCGGCTCACCGCATGACAGCGTCGGACCGCGTCATGGGTGCCTTCGCCCGGTCAACCAGTGCAAGCTGGGTCGCGGGAGAGGAGCGGAACATATAAATCTCCCATTGCTCTCTAAAAATTGGCGTTGGGGGATGGTAGAAGGGTGGATTTTTTTAGCTGAAATCGCACTTCCCAAGCATAGTATTCTGGCCTTTTATGAATACCTTCTTCTGCAAACTGGAGAGCCGGAAGTGGACGTGGAGAAGCCCAATTGGGGAGCATGAAAATGAAGTATACTTCGTACTATGCAGTAGCCAGTTCATCGTGCAGGATGCCGAAGTGCTTAAGATTTCGAATCAGGTCAGATTTGAGCAGGGACCTTAATCAGCTGGGATGAAAGAAGCACATGAATGACCTACCACTAGTACGGAAGCTGAAGAATTCAGGATTGCGCTCCAGAACCGATATTCTGCTCTAACATAGAAAGCAGATTTTACGCCACTGGATTCGAGCGAAAATCTTACACGCATTATCACGGAGTCTGCAATACAAGTCAGAGGAAGGGGCACTACACAGGATACAGGTAAACGCTCCCTGGAGACGAAACATTAACTCAGGAAACGGAAAAGCTTGACAGTGTCCACCCCAATGCCTAGCACCAAAACTATGTAAAGAAATGATACTGAAACTTAAGTTTGTGCCTGACAATGCTCACCTACAACAGCTTCGTTAGTCGTCTTGCGCGTGAGTGCAAGCTTCCCTGATTTTTTTACTACCCACCAAAATAAATACGCTTTTTATTAGCGCCAGCAGCAAGAGCTTTTGTCCGTCTGAACCACAGTCACCCAATCGCTAGAATCAAGTGCGGCACTTTATCAATGAATAGTTCTTTTTTTGTTCGTACAATAACCATTTGGTATTCACTACCCAACGACGTAGTTTCGTACGCTAACCACAATATATTTCTCAAAAACCTAAACGGTAAAATGAATAAGCTATCAGGTTTGATGTGACCCTACTTCCGAATTGATTGTGCAAATTCAGCTTGTACTTGTCCTTGTTCATCATGTTTAGAATTGGTTTTGCTATTTCTAGTAATGTTAATTGTAATTGTGTTCTTTTTTGTTGTTGTTTTAACTGTACGTGTTGTTATACTTTTCTGCAAGCCACCCTCTTTAAGTAATGCTCTCGGGACTTTAGGAGCAAATAAATTAAATACAAGAAAGAAATTGTTAGTAGCTGTACAATTTATCAAATTTCTCGGGTGGTAACACACCCGCAGTGATCTTATTCCGTGGCCGATATGTGAAGTGGCTTACCCGTAGAAATTCTGAAAGAGGTTTGTTTCTGTATTAGGTTCTAGGTTGGGGCCAAAATTATGAGTATATGTGGCAAGCAGGAACATGCCAAGGTGGCGTTTGTACTATGACAACCTATCCAGTTGGATGTAGAGAGAACTCGATAAAACCTGTAAGTTGCAGTTCATCAAACACAGTTTCTTTAATAAACGTCCACTAACTGCTGTACATGCAAATATTGACAGCATTAGTTCTCAAAAGGAGATTTTGTAGCAGTGACATGTAGACTCTGATGGCATTACCCAGAACCTGTGTGCTTTTATCGAACGACCTTGACCTGAACGTGATTGTACACTTTGTTGTCCAATTGTAAGCAACGTTTGTCGCTCCTTTAAGATTAACCTAAACCATGCTTCCAGTAGAATACAGAAACAATATAAGGCCACCTTACTTTTCGTGTGGTCTTTATTGCGAAGCCATGAGTGTACAATGCAGAACCCCCGCACGTACTTCTATTGTTAGGATCAACCTCTCACTTTTGTGTTTTTTCTCCTTTCGGTTATTGTCGCTCATTCCATACATGAATGCGGACTGCCAAGCAAAGAATATTGTTAGTTGGACATCCCTTGCCACTCGCCTAATGACAATTTTGTAATTAGGCCCATTTTATTTAGTCATGCAGGCCTCAGGAAGTGGTTTTGCACACGTTCGTCGGATGCATATTTCCCTTGATATTTTGGTACAGTTTTATAGCCCAACCTAATTCTTATATGGAGAAACGTACGGACTTAGCCTCTTACCCACGTTGCGGCGGACGAAAATGTCGCTTGTCTTAAATTTTTTCAATAACACATTTGGTATCAAAGTTTGTTTCGCAATTTTATTTTTCTGGTTTCTTATGTAGATTTTTCTGTCTCATTGATACGCGCTCAGTTGTTCGTGAAGCTAAAATGTACCAAGAGGCCTCTCAGTACACGCTTCTGTAATTTACTGACAACCCATAAGAGAGGACCTCTATAAACTGCAGGAAAGTGAGGCCATGAAGTGGGTGGTATTGTTTAGGCTGTATAGCGAGGTTGTTTGCAGCCGTATTTAGCCTGTTTGTAACCCTTGTTTATTTGTAATACCGGCTGAAGAGTGAACTAGAGGAAATATTAGTTTATTTTCTTTATTTCATCCCCGCCTAAATTGTGGTATCGTTATGTTGAGCGCTTCATCAAGCAGCCGTGCATAGCCCCTTAAATGTCGCTCAGCACTTCAAGCCAGCCCGAGCTTGCACGTCACCCACCACAACCTCCTCGTGTACGCATAAAAGGGCGCCCGCCAGTGACGTACACATGCCAGGACATAAACAATACCGGCGAAAACGAAGCTCCATTAGCGCTTAAAAAGAAGGGCCGCCGCGAGCGTTTGAGGAGTTGGCCATATTTTGTGGACCATGGATCGATCTGTCGTTATATGTACCACCCATCGGCCACATGTTTTTTGTTACGGATGCCGAATTTTGGACCAGCCTACTTATACGTAGATTATAAAAACTTTAAGGAAATTCACTACGTGACTTCCTTCTGCGCGTGTTGCGAACTCACTGCCGAACAAACCTACAAAACCCCGCTATGATGTCGCTCACTCTGGACTAGTTCCAAAAGAGCACGAAGGTACATTGGAAGCAGCTCAGTGCCTCGCCTGTAGCGGCCGGTGTAAGGTATTTCAGTTAACAGCGCGGATGGGTGGCCCTGCCTACGGCGCAAAGCACCCCAGCATGGGGCATGGTGCCCTTCGAAAGATGCCCACGTGCGTGTTATGTAACAATTCTAGGGCCTCGACCACCCACTTACTCTGGGAATGTGAAGTGCGACCTAACGAGGCGGCAACCAGGACAGACCTATCGCCGTGGATCCAAGAAACAGTGCGCAGATGACAAGGACACCCAACTATTAGCCGTCCAGCAGGTCCTGACGGCCCTCAAAAAGCAGCACCGGAGCGAAAGCTGCGGGGCGACGCCCTCCCTTATGGGGCAGCTGCGTCCAACCCCCTAGGGAGTAGCGAAGGGGTGGTCCGAGTAGGGGTGACGTCGGGATCGACGAGTGGCTACGTCCGGCGCAGTGTACACGCCGTGTCTGTTGCAGGCATTCAACAGTCTTTCTTCCTTCCTTCCTTCCTTCGAAAGATGCCACGCTTTGGGCTCCTAATACCCTGCAGCATGCCGATCAGGTTTGTGAAGACGTACAGGTTTGCAAACGGGCAGGTGTGTCGGTTTGTAAAGACGTAATTAACGTTGTTGGCACAAATCTATGGACACAAGTGCTGCTCTGGGGTTATGTGCACAGACGAGTTTGTCGTTTTTTGTGTCCATTGGTGCCCTGAACATCTGGATAAGTCACGGCGTTGTGTCACTGAGAGAGCTGACGCAAAAGTGCTACGAAAGATACGTTCTCGTATATTCTGGCATTTCAATGTAAAGCCCCCTGCGCTAGGGGAAGAGTAGTTCCTTGAGCGGTGGTCCGCTTAGTTGAGCATTTTAAACAGTCAAATAAAAGTGCATTTTCTAACGCCTTGATTCTTGTCGGTGAGGATAAAAACCGAACTCGTAATGTGCAGCAGGGAAGGGCAAGCGTACGTGGTCGGCGACTGCTTTAAGTAATTTTTTACATTCGAAGTCATGGCCTTAAAACAGGGTGGGGGCTAACTATAGCTGCTGCGGGGCATAATTAACGGCGGCGTTCACTTGAGGTTCAATAAGTGTGTCCCTGCTTTTGTGACACTGTGGTGAACTGGTGTACTGATGGTGAGATATTTTCTCTTGGACTTTTATTGTTTTGTACAACCGTGATCTGTAAATACACTAGTGGCTGTAGTATGCTTGTCGGTGAACTGTAGTGAGGGGTATGTCATAGTTCAGAATGGTTACTAACTGTGTGGGCATTGTTTTGTGCTTGGAAACCTTTCTTAATAGTGTTTCTCATTTCAGTGGTTGGAACGTTCGCTATTTTTTTGATCCATGAAGTATTTAGCTAAACCGGGTCATCGTTAGAGTGATTAAATTATTCTTTAGGCGTAGCTATTGTTTTGTCAGTAATAGGCTGACGTTGTGACTGTCTCTCTTAAGTTGCCAATAAAAGCTCACCACGTAATAAGACTGGTGAAGTCTGTCTCTTTACAAAAATATGAAAGCGGCTAAAATGAACATCGTCGGTGTCAATCCAAATAGTACAAAATCTGCGCCCCTGTTAAAAAACTAAGTAAAAATTTTTCGAAATAACTTTTATCTGGTTACGTACTTTAAATGCAAATGCCTTAAAGCACATACTAACAATTGCTTTTCTTCTTCACTCTATTTGCATCACTTTCTTCGCTTTGTTGCTTTGTTTTACGGCGTGAATACACCAGCCAGAAGACAAGCTCCACAGCTTCTTTGATTCCGGGTTTGCGAGGCCGATAAACCCCTTTTCTGCTGGCGTGCCATCACGTATAGGGGTCACGCGCATTGCAGCATCCAACAATTGCTAAAACATAGATTCTTATTATTGCTGCGAACCATGCATTGGGTTTGTTTCTTTCTGTTTTGCTTTTGCCGCCCGGCTACGCCGGTATGTGTTATCGGCGTTGTCTGTGTGCAAAGGGAGGCACGTGTTCTGTTTTAAAGACGATAGTCTTTTTTGGGCTACTTAAACCCAGAAATTTCGGTCTGTCTGTATGTCTGTATGTCTGTCCGTCTGTCTGTCTGTGACCCGATTCAGCCACCTGGCCAAAGCAATACAATGCCTGCGCAATAGTCTTTTATAGTCACAGCTAAACCTACTCGTCTATGCCCGGTGGAATGTTCATAATTGTCAACATTGTTGAAGAAGAACAAGACATTACGCAAACATTAGACAACAAATCGATACAGAAGTGATATTTGCAGTGTTCCTTTATAAAAAAATCAAACATGCTTGAATTTGCGAAATTAAATACTTCATCAACTGCAGAAAAAGAATTCACTCCGCCGTCGCCTGCTGTCGCCCGCGCTACTATAGCTTCTGGGGCAATTTTAAGAAATCAACCTGCACCAGTTACGCAAGGTTCCACTAGGTAGGTTCCACGTTCTGCTTGCAACGCACGTGGAGTAGGGAAACGCGGTTCCATAAACGCTGAAGTAGGGCGCCTCGATTAACGCGCGTCTTCGCCGTACGGCAGCGTTCGCATCGAGTCAACCGGTTTGGAGCAGTGGAACGCGGGAAATTTAAAATGATTTAAGCAAATCTTTGGCGTCTTTACCTTGGGAGGAGCGCGACGCAAGAGGAACAACATGAGAGGTGAGCGGGAAAGCGAAGGGAGGCATTTACTTCGCAAAAGCCGATAAAGACTATCGTCTTTTGACGGCATTTGCAACGAAAGGAGCAGATACGCGGCCAATTTTTTCTTTCCGTGCCGTGCCGTATGTGTTATCTCTTCTGATAGGGAGAGCGTTCTGAACTAATGTGAACAGCCTAGAATATTCTTCGTTTATCTACAGTGTTCTGGATACACTTAGACTATTCGAGAAACATTCGCGCCGAGTGATAAATTCTCGCAGAGCAGATGCCGCGGCATTCGAATCGTCGACGCTCGCCTTCGAAACGTCACATTTTTGACTGCTGCTTCGCCGCCTGTATTTGGTGAGTTGTTAGGGGAGCACTCGTTCGCTCCAACAAACTTGTTTTCCTTGAAGACAAGTGCGTCGTCTTTGGCTCCATGACAGTATTGCGAATTTTGTGAAGTGGGCACATCGGCCCTCAAAGGTCTGGATTCTCAACCAATCCCCCAGTCAGGATATGCACGAAGAAAGGAAGAACTACAGCAAAATTTTCTTCTACAGCCGACAAAGTATCGAGATATCTCCGTTTTAACAAATTGCACTGCTACCGTGGAGGCCCACACTTCGAATCATACATGTTTTTTGTATGTACTCATTACTGGAGCAGCATTTCTTTCACTGAACAACCACAACCACACTGGCTTTGCGCGAAATGCGGCACTTCGGGAGCTTTAAAAAACACATTTAGATTCTGTAGCATTTGAGCCCGGGTCTCCAAATTAGGGGCCACGTGCATTGCCACTGCTTATCTTGGTACCCTGCCAAAGACGAAACCAGAATGAATATCATGAGTGCCGCCTGATAGGGGAACGTAAGGATATATGAGCAGAACAGCAGAATAGGTGCATGCGAGCGCATTGGACCTATAATTCTGTAAAAGTCGTCAAGTTAAGCCATCCGCCTGTGAAAGTGATGTGCGCTAAAAGCCAAACGAAGAGCCGAAAGCTTGGTGCAGCAGTAAATAAATCATTCATAATAGCTGTGCTTTCAAATTCAAACACTGTAAGCAGACTTACGTGCCGTAAAAATGTTTTGTCTAAACAACCGAAGAATAACTAAAAATCAGACGATGTCTTGGGAATGAATGCAACCTCGTCTAACTTTCGCAAACTTTTCCACACACCTATGAAAGCGTTTTTTAGGGATGGAAGGATGCTACCAATGAAATCAGGAAAAGTGTTACATAAGCATAACCGTCATTTGTTATTTCTTGCTATGAAAGAAACAGAGATTCACGTAATCTTTTCTGATGAAGTGAATGTAATTAGATTACAGTGATACGAGTGGAAACATTTTTTATGCTGCTTCTAACAACACTAGAGTTAACTGATCCACGGATGTCTTCAAAGGGGTACCCTTGCTTCCGAAAAACATTTGCATGCTATCTAAAAAAAAACCTTTTCTACGTGACCATTGCAACGTGAATTCCACACGCATGGAAGCGGGCTGGAGTGGACGTTGTGGCCAAGTAATGCGTACAAGGGGTCTTCATTACAATTCACTTCAATGGAACAGAAGACAACCTGCTGGAGTATATTGAGAGTGAGGGCCCAAGAGGCGCAATGGATTGGAATTGTGGTAACGCAGACTGCGTATCAAACGTAAGCAGTTGGTTCAGTGGCTGTACCTATATTTATTTCGAATGTTCAGCAAATAAAACAGGATACTTTGCTCCCTCCTCTTCGGGATGCGGGCACGAAAAAATTGGTGAGGGTGTGTGTTTGGGGGGGTGGGTAAATAAGGTTTTTTGATTCTAAAGAACCCCCTCGCCCAAGCGCTCCCGCGATCGTAGAAAGAAGGGGTGCTTGGAATCCAGTAAATACAGTAGTTGCTGAAGCTAAGGCACTTGACTGCTTAATAACATAAATGTTCCTGAATTTCCAAAAAGAAACAAAAAAAACCTTTGAATCCATAAAATAACACCTAATTTGGCTAAACGTAGCCACACTGGCCTAAAACGACCCAAAATGAAGACCAACAGCGTAAGGGCCCTCATTACAACTACACAATTTTCCGAATTTCCTATTACTGTTTACATGGGCCTCTTTCCCGGCCGGAGATAAAGGGGGGGGTGCGGAGGGGCCGGAGTAGGCAACGAGATGTCGACGTCCAACACTCGGCCAGCTGAATGCACGCGTCACCCACACCATCAGCGTAATTGGGCTTTTCTTCTTTAACGGCCCGACCACAAGATGCATTGTGACAAGTGTGTGGCGCCCCCAACCCTGATATTCTTTGGCCGCTTAGTTCAGTGGCCCCACCTTGCTCGGTGGGCAACATTGTAGGCGGCTGACCAATAAACACCGACGAGCACGGCTGCTCGCGTCAGTCACCGTCACCACCAGCACGCTGCATGTCGTCTCTCGGCTGGAGGGTACCCCCACCCTGCCAGGTTCACGAACGCGGGGCTAAATCGGGACACTGGCGACGAGGGAAGAAGCCCGCGGGGCGGCCAAGGCCACCCAGAGCGCCGCCACCGAGAACGCCGAGACACCGCCCCCTCAACCAGCCGCCATTACGCCATGCCGCTGTACGGGAGGCTCGAGCCGTTCGACGGTGAAGGGTCCGCCTGGCCGGTCTACGAGTAACAAGTCTCCGTGTTTTTCCGGGCAAACGACACATCCGAGGCAAAACAGCGCGACATCTTCCTGGCCAGCTGCGGGCCCGCGTCTTCGCTATCCTGCTCGACCCGCTCAAGCCGGCCACGCCAATGATAAGTCGCTGGGTGAGCTGCTCGCGACGCTACGCTCGCACTTCAGCCCGGCTCCGTCCACGTTAATGGACTTCTTGCTTCAACACCGGAGCTGCCGAGACGGAGAGACGCTCGGGCAGTTCGTCGCAGCGCTGCGAGGGTTGGCGAGCGG
>JABSTR010002941.1:0-81488 GCA_013339765.2 Haemaphysalis longicornis | reverse complement strand
CACGACTTAAGAAATGATTTCTTGCGTGAAGACGATGCCTCAAGTGCACTGGAAGGGTTTCCAGTTGTCTAATAACTTCGATAGGCAAACAACGTGCCTCTGCCATGGTTCCAACGCTCGAAGATCCATTTCGGAAGTCCAAGACAGGTGCGTAGGTTGTTTCTGGCGCCTCAAGGCTTTTCTTGCTTGTCTCAGATATTTTATGCAGGATAGGGTGGCTGTAACGTCGCACTCCATCCACATAGCTCTTGTGCAGCTTGACCATTGAATGGCAATCACTTCCCCATCGCAGACCTGCAAGACATTTAAAGACCTGAGCGGCCGAAGAAATGCGGCTCCGTATCCGTTTGGCTTCGGGTGACCAGGCCAAGTTGCGGTCTAATAAAAGTCCTAGAAATTTTTTAACTCGTGCATATGAAAGTATGCTCCCGCGCAGTATGAATGGATAGCGATCCATATTTTTACGTGTGAACGCCATGGCCACGCTCTTATCTGGAGAAAGTTGAAGGCCGCGGGCTGCGAGGTAGTTAGAAATGTTGTTGTACAGGGCTCTCTGTAATCGCTGCTGTGTACATTGTCGCGAACGAGAAGCACACCACACACAGAAATAATCTGCGGACAGCGTGATCTTAACTCCACGCGGAAGGATTCTTTTGCGTGAAAGAAGGGTCAGGTTGAACAGCAACGGACTTAGTACGGCACCTTGTGGTACACCTTTTCCACGGCGTAATGCGAAGTTGAGCCTTCCGGAGTGGTCATGAAAAGGTGTCGACCATCAAGGTAGTCCGCTATCCATGCGTATAACTTGCCCCCAAAGCCATGATCTTCAAGAGCGGCAAGAATTGCTGTGGGTAGGACTGAATCAAACGCGGCCTTTATGTCCAGGAAAATTGCGGTTGGCGTGCATCCAGAACTAAGTGATTCTTCAAGTGAGGACACTAGAACAATGATATTGTCTATCGCTGATCTGTTCTGACGAAAACCATTCATTTCCTGGGGATAAGCCTTTTCCTCTCGAGAAACCATGTCATCCTGACCTGTATCATCTTTTCCATTACCTTTCCGATACAGCAAGGCGATAGGCGGAACGATGCATAACTGGTGGCGCTTTCCCAGGTTTTAACAGCGGCACAATTTTTGCAAGCTTCCACTCGGCGAGAACTTTACCTTTTTGGCCATGTTGAATTGTAGAATTCCGGTAGACGGAGTTTAGAGGGCCGAGATAGATGGGCTATGGCTTCGTAGCTGACGCCGTCATGGCCTGGTGTGAGCGCTTGTTCGCATCAAAGATAGCCGAAGAAAGCTCTTCTATAGTGAATGGAAGATCAAGGTCTGGCTCTGACACTTTCGTGGTAATGGAGGAAGAGGCACATACGAATCATTGGGGAGGCATTGTTGATGATGAAAGAAATTTACAATACTCTTCGGCCACTTCGTACAAAGTTGCGCGCTCGTGCAGGGAGAGGGCAATGAACGGGTGCAGCTGCTGGGTGCATTTTCGCATTCCATTCACCATTAGCCATATGCGTGTCAGAGGCTATCTGACGTTCAGCGTAGCGCAGAAGCTCCTCCAACGTTGCTGGCGCAGCTTGTTCAGGTGCCGTCTGACATGCCTTTGCGCTCACCGAGAAGCTCGCAGGTCCTTCATGGTTTCGGTACGCAACGCCTTCCTCTCCGCCCGCCTTCGTATGGCGCATAACCTCTGATACTCTGGATCCTTTTTTGGTATGTCCTGGCGATGGGTTACGCAGCGCGTGGTGTCCCGCAAATAAGATGCAATCGAATCAACGAGTTCGTCATCCCTAGTCACAGCTGTCACACGTCTACTCGAAGCACTCGTAAATGCGTCCCAGTTCGTGCATTTCACTTTCATAGAGCGAGAGGTCACCGAGACGTCGAGGGCGGTTATCAAAATGGGGTAATGGTCACTTCCCCTCATTTCCACGTCAGTGGTCCATGTAAATCGTCGAGACAATGGAGCGGAGACGAATGACAGATCAATGCAGCTGGTGATGGTGGGGGAGGTCGGGTAAGCCATGCTGCCATCATTTAGTGGTTCAATACCGTAGTTAAGTAACAAGTCAGCAAGCTTCTGCACTCTTGCGCTCGTGTGCGTGCTCCCCCACATTACATGTGTGCATTGAAATCCCCACAAATAATGTAGGCAGCGGATGTAATTTTTATGAGAATATCCAGCCGCGACATGTCGAAGGCAGCACCTGGCTTGAGGTAGGAGGATATTAAAGTGAAGCGTTGACGGGCCGATTACAATAGCCCAATACATACTAATTTGTGTCGTGCGGTGTGACATCAACTTCAACAAAGGACATGTCACCACGAAAAGCGACAAATAACCTGCTTGGCCTAATAAATCGCCGTGAGTGCAATAGCTGATAACCGTTCATACGAAATTCCTCACCCACACGAGACTCTGAGATGACAATGAAAGGAAAGCGGTAGGTGGTAATAAGGTAACGAAAGTCTGCAATCTTAGACCGCAAGCCACGAGAATTCCACTGAAAAATTGTTGACTTCCTAATTGGTTGAAGTGACTGCCCAGTGCCTGCAGCTTGCGTTGTTATGGCGTGCTCCAGACGAACGGCGCTGCTCTGAGAAGGAGGCGTTCACCAACTGCTCCAATGCAAACACAGCTTCGACTTCGGGGAGGCTTCCGGAAGATGGAAGTGAACGGACGATAGCCTTGACAGCAGCGAACTGCATTGGTATTAGAACCTGCCCGAGGTCAGTAGTGGGAGGGCTGACTGTCCTCAGGTTTTGGTGGTCGTTCCGTGTCCGCAGGGTCCTGGAGGTGCTGGCATGTTCAGAGTGAGTGGTGGACTTGTATTGTATGTTTTCTGATGACAGCGACTACGTGTTCTCCTGAAGAGACATTGCGTATGACTTGTTAGGTGTCGACTTGAATTGCGACGACTCTTCTGCTCGAAGAGGGGTGCCTGACTTGTTAGGTGCCGTCTTGGTGTGCGATGACTGACCTGTTTGAAGTGAGTTCGTTGACGTAAACACCATTTCCGGGTTTGGGGGTGGGGGTGTGTCATGTCGTTTTGGGCGTTTACCTTGCACTTGGTCTATGTCTCGAGCGAGGGTAGCAGCTTTTTTCTTTTGACACGATTCGTATGATGCCGGATGCAATTCATTACAATTTACACACCGCGGATGGTACCTTGATGTGAAGTCCTTGGGAGAATGTGGCCCAGCACCCACTGTGCACCGCACAGGACCATTACAGTGCTTGGCAACGTGTCCGTGTCGCTAGAACTTAAAGCACTGCGTAGCTACACCCATATTTTCATCCATGGGGGAGCTACAAAACCCAAGGTATACCCGCTTAGGCAAGGGGGAGTCACTCGCGAACTCCAGAATCACTGTGCCACGTCGCGTCTCTTTGACTGCACCATTTTCATCGGGGACGGAGGACACCTGTCACCTGGCAGATATGACGCCTTTGTCCTGCAGATACACGAGCAGTTTATTGTCGGTGTACTCTCGGCGCACACCGTGGATCTTGCCACACGTCGCTGAGTAAGAGCGCGGAACCGAAACTCGGACGGCCATACCAGCGACTTCCGTGACTTCTAATAGCCTATTGGCCGCAGAAAGTGTTGGTACCGTGACGACGAGGCTTCCATCCTTGTTTAGGCGATGTGTAAGTACTCTTTCTTGAGCCGACGTAACGACTGCTGCGGATGAAAGTTTTGGATTCACCCTCCAAAGGGAGCTTCCTGGTTGCGTTGGCTGGAACGTCACCGGTATTCCTACCGGTCGCGTTTTTTTATACTTGACCACTGTAAATGCAGCTTCATCAATTGCCTCGACTTCTTCGGCCACCGTAGCAGCGTCCTCTTGCCCCTCGCCGACAGCCCGCTTCTTCTGGGGAGGTTGGTCTTGTGAAGGTCCAGAATCAGTGTCAATGGGTAGTGATTTTGGGACGTGTTGGTGACTAAGCACTGATGTCATTTTCACACCGAGGCCTTCCCTAATGGCACCATGGAGCAAAGGCGATGACAGGCACCCACTAGACAGCGGGGCCCGCTCACGGCGTTGAAGGAACCGTTTGACGTGCGGAACTGGCCTTGCAGGCGTCTTCAGGCGATTAAAAGGCGGCAGCACGTAGCAATATGGTGCACTGTGCGGTTGAAGTAGTGTGAAAAACGAAAAACTCACAAAGAAGATTAAGCAGACGGCCTATTGCGTTCGACTTCTTCTTCCTTACTTGAAAATATTATTTTACTGATAAAAGGTGCGCTAAACCTCCACTTGTCGGTATATGTATCATTCTAATGCCATCTGTCAAAGAAAAATATACATTTTTTAAATCTTTCATCACTTGCACTTCTGCTGCCAATACAGTGGAACCCCGTTCATACGTTGCTCACCGGATCGGGAATACAAGACGTAAAAACCAGAAAAAAGCAGCAGCGAGGAAACCTTAAAAATGAAGGAAAACAGCGTAGCTTTGACTTGCAACCTTGTATTTCTGCAACTTTGGATTTCGAACCTTAAAAAACATGGAGAATGTAGGATTGCCGCTTTTTGCGTTGCGATCGCTGGAAAACACCACGCGCGGCAGTGAAGGTCCCTAGCGATGTATAATCTCTTCAGCGCTGGCATCTTGTCTAGTGCGTTTAGTAAGTCAAGCTTTTCGTGAAGGAAAAGTGCTTCCCGTTTTCGCGACGTTACCAAGGCACAACAAATTTCGCGGTTGCAAGCTCAACAGTGTTCTCAAAGCTTGAAGCGCAGGATGACGGCGAGAGCGCGTGCCATTCTTGCGGCAGTGCTTTAGGCAAACACGCTCTTCTAGCATTCCCAAGTGAGACCTCCAGTGTAAGCATAAAGTTTCACACTAATATACTAGAGGGAAATCTGGTGCCACTGTGTAGGGGAGCCGCGCTTCGGCGAGCGTTCCGTCATGTACCGGCCAGGCACCTTCCACTTGTCCTTGGCATGGTTCATGAACACGCTGAAAAGTTGCCTCTGGCTCCAAAAAGCAACAATATTACTGTACAAGGTTTATCAAATTTGTTTTGTTATTATAAAATTGAATCTCCAGAAAGTATAATTTGTCAGTGATTATGTAGAAGCTTTATGCACGATAACAAAAAAGAAATGTTGCCCTTTTATTGTTGATTTTGGCGTAGAGACAAAAAGGAAGCCATATGGCTAGCTGAGCTAGCGGCAATGGCGCCACCCACGGCGGCCGCGAGAATGCAGCGACAAATTTTCCTCTAGTATATATAAGTATGAAACTCTATGATTGTAAGCGCAGTGATAGTATAGAGTTACTTGAGCCCACCTAGCGGTGACGAATCGCATCCACTTGCGGCTTCATGCAGTCAGTTCCGTAGCCAAGCCTGGCCAAGGCTCGTCAAAAGTCAAAATGGCGGTCCACCCGTGTTGCCCGGGCGGCGTCGGAGTGTGAGATTACGACAGATGATCCGGGAACGTACTCTGAACCGCGACGTAACAGTGAGAATTTTAATACATGGGACCCTATGTGAGCGGCACCGGGACTAGACAAAACAACGTCGCAACCGGCAAAACGCAGCAGTGAGGAACGTAAGTGCGGGGTTCTACTGTATTTACTGCCTCTGTGCTGACCCAACGCCACCTCTACCACTTAAACATCTCCTAAAGCTGGGACATCTGACATGAGTTGTTCTACGCGCCGGTTTAAATATTTCTCCTACTTTTTTTCCGTCGCTAAGTAAACCAAAACCAACCTTGCGCATGGTAACGCATTTATCCGCAAAAAAGATCGGCCGTCGTCTTCGCAAATCGCGAAAGCTAACAGAATAGCTGCTCTCCTAAAAGGTAAAACACATTAGTTTTCAAGTGCGAAAAAAAGGATTTACTCTTCCGGAGTGTCCGAATTCGTTAACCTAAAAGTAAAATGTTATCCACTGCACACGTCCCTGCTGAAAGTACCAAACGACAGTAATGTTTGGCGTTTCAGTGCCTCATGTAGCCTTGGAACCTGACATGGGGTCCTTAAGGAATTTTACAATTCGATCCTCGATGCACAGCGAGGTGAAAGATACTGGGCAAACGTTGACAAAGCTGTCTGCTCGTAAATACGCAGCCCAAATAGTTTGTGACTAATCCCGCCCGTGCGCCGTTCGGTCGCATCAAGACGAAAAAAATCATGCACTACTCCACACTAAGGACGGCGATGGTTGAATACGAAGCTTTCTCGTGACTGGTTCTTTGGTTGTCGTCTTAGTTTTGGCTAAGTTTCAAACATGTCGAAATGGAGAGAGAGATAGAGAGAGAGAGAGAGAGAGAGAGAGAGAGAGAGAGAGAGAGAGAGAGAGAGAGAGAGAGAGAGAGAGAGAGAGAGAGAGAGAGATAAACTTCTTTATTCTAAAAAAAAGTGTGGAGTAGTGTCCTCATTTCAGGGCCCCATTCGTGGTGCCAGCTGCGACAGCCCTTTCAACCAACAGAGGCTGGTCTTCCGGACTCGAACTGGACAACAAGCTCTCCCACTGCTCATAAGACGGACGAGGAATTCTGTCCAACTTGGGGTTTTTCTGACAACCCCCCACCATATGGCAGAGAGTGCCAGGTTCGCCACAAAACTGACACAGAGCGGAGTACTGGGTCGGGTACATTAGGCGCAATTTCGTCAAGTGGGGAAACGTAAATGTAATCGTTTTAATCGCCCGCGTGCCTGTTTGAAACACAGCGCTTTCCAGTTCGCACTCTTTTTATATGTATTATTAGATGACACAATCTTTCTTTGGTGAACATTTGAGTGCAGTTGACCTTTAAGTAGGCCAAGCAAGACTATCATCTTTAGAACTCACAAGGCGTCGTTTTCAGCATTGCGCACTGCGCCTTTTTTTAAGTGCGAATGCACTTCTTAAGCGAGCCTGAAGCGTGCGCCGCCGTCCGCATAGCAACAGCTGCGGGTGCGCGCGCTCCTCGTCTTCCTTGGCAACGCGGGGGAGATGGGCGCGCGCTGCCTGGCCGCTGACATGGCACATACCCACGTGGGGGATTGGCCAGGCATCTCCTCGTCTTCCTTGGCAACGGGGGAAGATGGGCGCGCGCTGCCTGGCCGCTGACATGGCACATACCCACGTGGGGGATTGGCCAGGAATCGGGCGTGAGAAGGGCTAATGCACCCGCTTAAAGGAGTACTGACACGAAATTTCAAAGCTGAGATCCGCTCTAGCAATCAAGTACAACGACAACACAAATAGGTGTCTGTGAAGAAATGCATCTTTCTTTCTTTGTAGTTGTGTGTGTGTGTGTGTGATCTCTCTTTCGCGAACATTACCGAACCGCGCAAATTCAACTCGTGCATTCGCACTTTCACATTCTTCCCCTCGGGGAAATGCGGGGAATTTTTTCTGTCCTTCAAGTAGGTGCACTGCTGGAATAAAGCCAACGGCTGCCGTGTCACCCTTCTAGCTTCGCAGATCGCCAAGCACTTTCGCCACCAGTGCCAGTACCATGTGACCCGCTTCCCCAAGTGCTCGGTGGCGCTGCTGTGCCGTGACGCGTGTGCCCACCTGAAGTCCCGATGTACAGCGCTTAAAATGCATGATGCGCTTTAAGCACAACAAGGTGCAGATGGCGATGAAAACACGCAGCTTGTAGCGTTCGAAATCGAGGTAAGGGAGAGAGTATGCGAACTAGATGCTAAGCTTGCCCAACTGTCCTTGGAGAGTAGCTCGCAGAGCGACAAACTTGTTGAGCTTTGCCACAACGTTAATCAGTGAAACGAAACACTGACAAAACAGTTTGGACCAGCCTTAGATCGCAATGCAGCTGAGATAAAAGCTCTTTACGCTGAAAAAAGCGAGTCCTTGAGGACCGCCATAACCTCAGCATTGACATTGGTTCCAAATGACCAAAAAACGCATCAGCGCGTAATAACGGGGTATACAGCGCTGAAAGAAAAGGCATTTAAAGATGATTGGTCTTGGAGCATGAGCGACCAAGTATACCTACGGCGCTACTTAATGTCTTGGGGTGTTTGTTTCGAGAAAGAGGGGGATAGCGCGCATCTTGAGTTGTGCGTCCAACTGCACGAGGGCAAAGAGGACGACTTTCTTGACTGGCCAGCTACAAACGAATTCAAGCTCAGCATCATTCACCCCGAGACGCGACAAGAACGGCTGCTTCGCGCAAGGAAGTTCGTCGGAGGCTTACAAGAAGCACTTTTCTAGACCAATAAAAACCAGCAATCCACCCATACGTTTTGTGAAAACTGGTGTTGAGTCATGCAGCGTTGAACGTAATGGTTACGTTAAGGAAGATGAGCTGCTGGTAAGGTTCGAGGTGCTGCCGTGATGGTTGTAAATATGTACAATTCCTTATAAATTCGTGCTCAGAGAGAGGAATTGCGCGATACATTAAAACTTTAGGAATAATAACTTGTTTAAAACGAGTGTTCTAAGCATACGTTTGCACAAATAGTTCGCTACAAACTTCGAGCTGTGTAAATAATACACCGTAAAAAGACTAAAACATGCTTTCTTGAACAGACATCGTTCTGCTGACGTCGTGAAAATAAAATTTGTAAAAAAGCTTCGTTCTCGCCGGTCTGACTTTTTTTTCGCCAGAAAGCTTGAAAGTCGGCGATTCCAGCAAAAAATAAATACGCAAACTAAGTGGGTTTCGCGTTGTGTGCCTTAAGAATGGCCTCAAATTTCAAGGATTTGTACTGGCCATCGAATCAGGAACTGATTCTAGTCTCCAGAGCGAGTCGGTTGGTGGGGACAGGAACTGGACTTCCATGGACTACTGGTGAACGGAAAAATCAAGTCTATATGTGCGTTTATTTCTCATCGCAATGCTCCCCGTACTTCCAAAAGATGACTGCGTGTTAACGTCTATGTGTAATTTGCAGTTGGAAAACAACGGTTGGCTAAAGAGAATTACTGCATGTATTCGCGCATGCAGACGTGCGCGTGTTTCTTATTTTCAGGCAAACAGCTATCATTTATTCGGGCGTGCAGTAGTGCCTTGGAAACACTGGAGGGCAGATATCCTGACAGGCTATACAACAAAACTCGATTAGACGACAAAAAAATGCCCCCCCCCCAAAAAAAAAAAAGAAACCACCACATTTGTTATGCCCACATATTTACCAAAAAAGAGGAAGTGCGGCGATCAATGCTAACCTCGGTAGACAGTGGTGGCGGGCTGCGACACCGCTTTGCGGTTCTTACTCTTCGTAGCGTAGTGAGCTGCAGTAGTGCCGTGGAGCACTTCCAAGATACAGCTCCTTCACGGTACCTCGCTCTTTTACCAAGGAAACAATTAGTGGGACACAAAGTGACGGGAACGCGTTGTACGGGAGTTCTACGGTTGCCTGTGAGAAGTAAACTGTAGATTGTGCAGCGGCTCTTTTCAAACGTAAAATAGGACTGATGGGTAAGGATAACTGTGCTTCGCTAGGAGGCAATGCTACTAATCCTGCACCAGACGTTATGAATCAATGCGGATGGGCTGTGCGGCCATTCGTAATTCAGTTCCGTACTGCTGTTGTTACCGGGATTTTTTCCTTTCAACTGACCTCAAGGGGGCCACCCGACGGCAAACCCAGAAAAGTCGCTTCTGATTGATACCTAAGGTATGCTGCTTATTATGACTAGCTGGCGAGGTGGTAACTCTGACGGACTAACGGGGCCGTCAGAATAACTTTTCGATACGTATGATAAGCGTTGATATGGAAATACCTCAACGGCCGGGAGGTTTCCCCATCTCCACGGCACCGCCGCTTTTTTTAAGCGGAATTTTCTAGCAATAGTAACCCTGCACTGGACACAGGCCGCTGTGACCATAGCGCTATACATAATAGAGTTGCCTGTAGTGCACACTAGGGCATCAATAACAAGTGGCGACTTCCCAACCAGTTATCACCTACTTCCTGCAGCGTGCGGTGTAAGCGGTATTGCGACGTTTGCATCCCACCGCTGACAACCCGTTGTTGCATACGGGAAGGCGTATCCGAGCCGAGCTCCGTTGCCTCCGACATGCGTGTGGTAGCGTGGTGAAGCCAGTGGCCACCCAATGTTGCTGCCTTGAAGAAGACCAGAAGCCGAAGGCAAACTTAGCTTGTTTACTTCATGGGGAGAGATGTGCCGAAGCCAGACCAGAGCAATGACCCGACGGGCGAGGTTACAGTACAGGACTCAAGCACAGGGACAGCATTGATTCACTGCTCAAACTGGAATGAACTACAGCGATTGGGGTGGGGGGGTCTTATTTATACCCCAAGCGCCAATTGTCAAACAAGCGTTCCCTCTAGATTGTGCACACGACACGAACGGTATAAACACACACAACCCTGTTTCGATATCGTGACGTTACCCAGGACTCTTCTTTCAACAGGGTTATCAATTGCAGTTGGTAGGGTCAGGGCCCGAAGCTTACGTAAATTGACTGCTACTAACATACGCCGGAATGAAGAAGGCATCTTTCAAAATATACATGACGCCACGAAACCACCATATAAGGGAAAATGGCGCAGCTGCGTCGGCGGAAACACCAATGCGACATGACTATACAGTTCCAAATGCCGTAATATCCTTGCCTTTAATTATTCCTTTTCATCTATGAGAGCGCGAGCAGCGTGCTGTATACGATGGTTCTGACACTTTTCAGATGTTTTAATCCTATCTGCTAAGTAGGCTTTGGTTTGCAGGAGGTGTATCTGGGAACATCGCCACATGCGCTGCTGATTCTGGACGCAGGAACGGGCTCTGCGAACTTCAGAGGCTTCCCTCAAGGTATTCCGAATGTTTAACCAGAGCGAACTCCTGTCTGCCGTGACCCACGTTCAAATGCGTGCAGAGACGGAGGTTGTGTGGTGCACAGCCCTACTCGTTGCAAGCGTGTGTGAGCAGCACGACGAACACGGGCCGGCCTTCGCGGTCTGTGGCGGAAGCGGTTTGCTTGCCTTCCGAGATAAACCCGCCGCCGTGGTGGCTCAAAGGGTAAGACGTTTGTGCTGGTTGACCAGAAAGACGCGGGTTCGATTTCCGCCGCGGTGGCCACTTTTCTAATGGAGGCGAAGAGCAAAACGCCCCTGTGTGCGAGGTTTCGGCGCATGCTAAAGCTCCCAGGTGGTCAAACGTAATCCGGAGCCCTCCACTAAGGCGCGCCTCATCGCCTGCGTGGCGTCGGGGCCGTTAAACCCTACAATCAATCAATCAAAAGAACTCAATAATCCATGAATCAAACAGCACTTCAAGCAAAAAATTGGCCGCGTATCTGCTCCTTTCGTTTGCAAATGTCGTCAAAATACGACAGTATTTGTAGACATTTTGTAGACATTTTCCAAGGAAATGCCCCCCTTTGCTTTCCCGCTCACCTCTCATGCTGTTCCTGTTCCGTCGCGCTCATCCCAAGGTAAACACACTAAAGGTTTGCTCAAGGCGATTTGAATTTACCGCGTTCCACTGCTACACGCCGGGTTCCTCGATGCCAGCTCTACAGTACGGCGGAGGCGCGCTTGAATCAAGGCGGCCCGAATTCAAGGTTTATAGAACCGCGTTGCCGTGCTCCGCGTGCGTTCCAAGCAGAACGTGGAACCTAGCAAGTGAAACCTTTCGCTTGTGTTGCCGCCTGATTTCTCATATGCCGCGAGGAGGTGGTATAGCCGAACCCGCCGATATAGTTCGATATAGCCGAACCCGCCTATAACGAGCTTATTGTTACGAATTCGCAATCCGCGGGAGCCCCGCCTCCTCCGCCCTCCCCCCCCCCCCTTACCCTCACCAACTCCGCCCTCCGCGTATGCAGAAACGAACACAGTACAGTAGCCATTACCCATAACAAATAATCCATTTATTCCAGGTAATAAAGCTACTTTCCGCCTTAACTGCCCAGGGTTGCAAAAACAAGCGGTGATTTTTGTTTGAACATTCGTTTTTGGTGGCTTCAACTAGCATAGCATTCTCTACACGAAACATTGTTTGCACCAGTTCGAGTCCTCGTCCCCAAAAATCTAAGAAGCCATTGCGGAGAACATCGACTGCGAAAGCGCTTCATTATAAGCGTCGGACGGATTTCACGCGTGACATCATCGGAACGCTGGCGAGCTCTTCCCACAGTTCACCGATGCTGCTGTCTGGTCCGGACTCGCTGACAGGGCGGGTTCTGTCGCGAGTCCCGCGCGTTGGAAACAGTTACGGAAAGTATTGGGCGTCACGTCGCTCCGTACGAGGCGCAATGTCTCAGTCGCGGCGCTTGCTTCGTGGTCGCGGCCAATCCACATCTCAATCGCCGCTCCGAGATCATGGCATTTCGGCGGCCATTCTAGGCACCCAGAGTTCGATATATCGGATGTGAACTTCGTTATAAGGAATATGTTTCCCATGTATTTCAGTAACTAATTATTTCTGTTCAATATATACCAAATTCCCTCTATCCGGGTTCGTTATAGCCGGGTTTGACTGTATCAACAACAGATGGTCCCAAACGATTCGTTCGGAACCTGTAGCCATTATTTCTCGTGTTCGGTTTTCAGTTCCAATTCGGGTTGAGCGTCCTCAAAAAATAGCGGTTTTAGTACGGGTTCTGTTCCGTTCCCAAACAGCCATTCGGTTCCAGTTTATTTATTTATTTATTATTTATTTATTTATTTTATTTATTTATTATTTGTTTGTGTATTTATTTATTTATTTATTTATTTATTTATTTACAGTGCCAATCCCCCGGACAATCGTTTGTTGGGGGCAGAACTTCCACATTGAAAGAAAAAGTAAGTAGGTGCAAGAATAACATTATTTCGTATCGCAGTTACTACGACGTAGCGTGAAAAAAACAAATCCCACAATATGTAGATGAAAACAAAAATAACAGCATCAGCCCGTGACAAGCCAATAACAACAACATTCCTTCATTGATATTGCACAAATATGAAAAGACGCACAGAACATGAATAATTGACGGAATTCGCAGAAGAATCGGTTTAAACGTTCTGTCGTATTGTAAGTGCTCTCTTACTAATGCGGCTAAATTATCGAATGAAGTGCAGTTTGTTATGAAAGGACTTAGCCTGTTCCATTGTCTTGTTGCTAATGGGCAGAATGAATATCTAAACGAGCGTGTGTGAAAGGAACAATCGTTAAGCATTAGGAATGTGTGTGGTGAGTCATTCGTGTTTGTGTCGCAGAAATGTATTTGGATTTATAAATTCTTATCTCGCCATCAATCAACTGATACATGAATCTTAATCGTGAAAGTTTGGCTGTCTTTTGAACTGTTAGTATTGTAGCTTTTTAATAAGTTCACTGGGCGACTCAGATAGCCGGTACTTATTGTAAACTAACCTAATTGCTTTCCTCTGTATGCCTTCTGACTTCTTTAATTTGAGTGAGAGTAAAAGGAAACCAAACGATATTGGCGTACTCTAACACAGGTGTGATGAAACTTCCGTATGCAATTAGCTTTGTTTCTGCAGGGGCTAACCAAAGGCGTCGTCTAAGAAACATCAATCGCCGTAACGCGGCCCAAGTTACTATTGATATGTGAGAGTCACTCCCACCTAAGATTCTGAGTTGTTGTAAGACCGAGGCATTATGTTCGTATACTCCGCGTCAAGTATATGTTATTAATGGCGCAGGAAATTTAGACCTGTGTTTTTTCTGTTTATTGTCAGAAACGCGGATTTTTTTAGCGTTAATTTTCATTTGCCAATTAGTGCACCAGTTGGATTCGGCTTCGAGGGCATTGTTTAACGCTATGTGATCGTCGTGGGAGTTGATTTCATTATATAGTATGCAATAATCTGCGAAAAGCTTTAAGTTCACGGGAGTGCTTAGGGGCAAGTTATTCACAAATATAAGAAACAGCAAAGGTGCTACGACGCTACCTTGAAGTACTCCGTGAGTTTCTGCTGCTATTGAAGACGTTTCATTGTTTTATCCCCTCGTACTAGGTCCTATCTGAGAGAGGTAACCTTTAATCCAGCCAATATCCGAGCAATTTCGTATAGCTGATTATAATTTTTTAATTATTGTTTGTGCGATACACGATCGAGACCTTTTGAGAAGTCTAATAAAATGAGGTCTACCTGTTTCGGTTATCAATGCAAGAAGAGAAGTCGTGTATAAGTTCAACAAGCTGAGTTACCATCGATAGCCATCTACGAAATTCCTGTTGGGACGACGAGACATAAAACGTTTCCGTTCGAGGTAAGTAAGAATGAGGTAATGTTTAAAATTCTGTGTTCCAAAATAATGCATACCGTGCATGTTAGAAAAATGGCTGTGAAGTTTGCGTCATCATTGTTTTTTCAGATTTAGGTATTGGGATTATTTTTGCCTTCTATTCCCTTGGAACAGCACGTGTCAGGAGAGTTTTGCTGAAATAACGCACACATACTTTGCTATCCACTCGGCATACCTTTTAAGAAACTGGTTTGGTGTCTTGTCAGGGCCAGGGCTTTTCTTACATCAAGGTTCTGCAAAAGGTTCAGTTCGACTGCTTCAGATACAGTGACTGGTTCATGTTGGTTTTCATCGCATGATATAACGTGAGGTAGATTACCGTCATCGATAGTTAAACGCGTCTAAAGTATGTATTCAAGGATTCAACTGTTATGCGGTTTGGTCCTGTGGATGGTTTGGCGTCAAGTTGTTTACGATTCAGGTAGTCCCGAAATTTACTGGGAGAGTTTTTAATAAAGCTCGGAAGGACGTTTTTGAAAATATTCACATTTGGCCCTCTTGATCTTCGATTTGATGTCAGCAATGGCAGTACAAAGAACACTTCTAGAAAGACTGTGTTTGTTCAGTTCGGTTCCTATTCGACACCCTGGAATAACGGCCTTCGCATTAGTGCTCGCCTTGAGGGGGCAGCCATCTCGCAATTCCGTGCGTGAACGCAAGCTGCTGCGACGGTCTTCTCAGCAAGCCCGGCTAGGGATGTGGACTGTCGCGGGAAGTGTGAACTTATCTGCCGCTTTTATCTCGAACCGCGCTGAGAACGCTTATAGCAGTGTATCCGAAAGGGCGGAGGTGGCGTCATGCGCAAGCCATATGATTGTTCAGACATTTTGCGGACGAATTCCTCCTATCTAGCAAACATTTGCGATTTTTAGCTGGCCGTTTTTTTTACGGTCCGATCCACTGCGATAGCAAGCGGGGAGCGCGGACTGCGCATGCGTGGCGGGCTTGGCAACGAACAGCATTGGCTCCGGTTGCGCTGAGCTTGGCGCCATATGCCGCAGCGCAGCATCGAAAAAGGGTAGCCATCGGAATACGTCGCGTCGCTTATCTTAAAACGCGAGCAATTCACGTCGGCAGCAGGCGTCGACAGACCGGTTCGTCGTCGTACTCTCCTAGGCTTGCTACGAGCAGAGTTTCAGCTCATGCTCTCCGTCTCTGCACGCCATTGAACATGGCTCATTGCCAGGCAAGAAGTTCGCGCTAGTCGGATATTCAAACGACCTCGATAAGAAGCCCCTTCAAGTTCGTGGAGCCCATCCACCGTCCAGGATCTGCAGTGCGTGTGGCAACATTCCGAGATTGATGTATTGCCTCCTGTGTGGACACACCTTATGTGAACCGTGCTACGAGAGATGCACGACCCCCTCTGAGTGTGCCTGTCCACTGGATGGTGAGGTTTCTGCACCCAGCTGATGTCATCAGTAGGAAGTATCCAGCCGAGAACCTACTCCGACGAAAGGTGAGGCGTGGGGGCGGATTTGCGACTGGTTCCGAGGAGATAGGCGCTTCTCAGTGACTAAACCGAACAAAGTTTTTTAGTTGCAACTGTGCGTCTCTTGGGGGTGTCACAAGCGAACTTATGGGCATCTACGACGCCTATATTCTAGTCATTTTCACTGTTTTTCCTGATTGAATTGATGCTGTCTTCGAACGTGCTGATGTGAAGCAGCTGGCGCGTATCTGCGGCTATTCCGAGAAATTGGGGAAAGGATAAGGTCGTTTACACATGGCCTATGATTATGCTCACTTTTTTTACTACTGTAGTGAATAACGCCTAAGTTTAACGCCTCACACAAAATTTGCGTTTTTTTGTACATTAGTGTAAACTGGCCTTCTGTCTTACGCTAATAATTATTCTATGAAGAACTCACGCTTTCCTCAGGGGGGTTGTCACTCGTCGGCATATCAGCTGCTCGATCTCAAGGACATCAGGACAGGGAGCGAACTCGATGCGGAGGGGAGGGTATTTGTGCGTACAGGCGTCCTTTTATTCAGTAGCAGTCGGCTTATCATATCGGTGATGCGTTCATGTGTCATCGCGACATAAAGTAGAGAAATCACCAGGAAGAAGCACCGAACCCGCCGCGGTGAGGCTTTTTGCTGCTGTGAGCAAGGACGCCGGTTCGTCCCCGGTCTCCGCGGCGCCTTTTCCTAGGTACGCGCAAATCGGACACGTCCGTAGGCAGAGATTTTGGCGCACGAATAATATCCCCCAGGTGGCTGAAATCAATTAGGAGGCCTCCACTTCGGCGCGGCTCACAGCGATACTTGATGTACACCCGGCGTCAAAATAAGCCGGGGCACGCGAGCGCGTGGCAAAATGCATCGCCGCGACATCTGACGTTGCACTTCTGGTGTCGAGACACCGATGTGCGCGTACGCGTCCAACCACGCTCGCTAGCTTGTCTTTTCCTTCGCTTCAAACGGCAACGCTGGTCACATTCAACGCTTGGCGCCAGGGGTCACCTTTTTTGCTCAACCCGTCTTCCTCGCACACGATTCAGCGGCCGAGGGAGAGGGTGAACGTGCGTTGCTCGTTCTGCCCTGCTCTGACAGATAACTAATATCGACCGTCTCGCGCTGACAGAACCGTTCCCCAGATATGCTCTCCCATTTCGGCATTTCTAACAGCGGCGCTGTTCTTGGGCTGGGCTTGACTACAGCCTGCTTTGTGTCGTTTTACGCTAACTCTGGAGTTCCCAGCACAGCATTCGTGTTTACAGGTAAAGCCGACTTTATGAAGATCGGCGGAAGCTTGGGTTTTGTAAGATGGCTTTCTCACACAGCTTGGCGCGCAGCGAAGCACGGAAATCTACGGAGGGAGTATTATTAAAGAAAACGGCTTTAACTGATGTTTAATGGGAACTGAATGCGCAAATGAGACACAGACAAACAAAGCAGAACACGAGACGAGACAACAGGAGTGCTCGTTCTGTTGTCTCCTTTCTTTGTGTGTGTCTCATTTGCGCCTTCAGTTCCCATTATGCATCACGAACAGGCCCAAACCATGACCCTTTTTAACTCGTGTTATTAGATGTATCTAAAAACCAATTCTATTAAAATTTGCTGATAAGTCGACTATAGCGCTATGCTGAGTTTTGTTCACTTGTCGTAATTAGGTAGTGAAGTTGTCAACGATGGAGAATTAGCTTGTTGTCATGATAACGAAATCTAAGGAGAGAGATTGCCATGTATTGGAGAAAATGGTTGTAACTGCGGCTCCGCGCTTGTTCCGTAGGATATCAATCACAATCGTTGGAACGAGTTTGATATTTTTTCGTAAAACATGCAGTTGGTTGTGAACTGAGAATGACCACACCAAAACAGAATACTAACTGAAGAGAGAAGTAATTTATTTTATGAAAGTGTGATGAGACTTCACCTTGCGCACGTTCTGAAACAATTAAACGAGGGAAAACGGGAAGAACAGACCGGCCTGGTCGTGGGTTTTACAAAAAATAACCAAAATGGACAGCCGGTATTCTACACCAGCTAAAAATCAAAGCACCGCTCAAGGCAAGCAATAAAAAAAATCATCCGTGAGGTGCGCTGCTGTGCTCATTCCCATTACCCAACTTCAGTAGTGGGTGAAGTAGCTGCCTGCGGAAATGATGTCGCTCATCCTTCTTGGCATCGACTCGTAAAGCGAAACCACAAACTCGTGGTTTGCGCGAAGGCTGTCCCATTCTTCCCGAATGGC
The DNA here is from genome assembly GCA_013339765.2 of Haemaphysalis longicornis. Taxonomy (NCBI): domain Eukaryota; kingdom Metazoa; phylum Arthropoda; class Arachnida; order Ixodida; family Ixodidae; genus Haemaphysalis; species Haemaphysalis longicornis. The sequence continues at coordinate 63,581 of JABSTR010002941.1, read as the reverse complement.
GGTCCAGAGCGCGTCCGCTGTGCCTGCTGACAAGTGGCGTTTGGAGAGGTGCGACTTCATGACCCCCTACACATTCTCGATGGGATTTGCAACCGCACCGTTCGGAGGCCACTGCAGAGTGTGTACGCCCAGATCCTCCAGCAGGACGGTCGCCTGACGTGCCATGTGCACGGGGCTTTTGTCCTGCTGAAAGATAAAGCATCCGTCGGGGAAACGCCGATCGAGCACGCAGGGGATCATGGTGTCTTGCAGTCGCGCACTGTAGCAGGACGCCGTGAATCTCCCTTCAATGCGGACAAGAGGTCCTAGCCCCTCCCGGCTCATGGCTCCCCACACAGAAACTGCGCAGCGGCCGCTTGAAAGGACACTGTGGATATAGTCCGGGTTTTACCTGAAATTTAGAAGATACCGCATTTATACCTAAAACATAAGAAAATGTAGCGGACCATGATAAAGGTTACGACACGCGTTGTGTATTATTTCATGCAGACAGCCTGAAAAGCACGCATTAGATATGATGCTAACAAGAAATTATTCCAAATTACCTTGCACCTCGAGTACTTAGATATAAACTGGCATTACCAAAAGCCTTCACGGAAAGGATTTCTAAAACTTTTTTGGAACAGTTAATCCACGAGAGCTTTTCCCATTTCTGAACAAGTAAACGATGCTGACATGAGAAAGTGAGAGGAGCCGTTACCTCGAATTCAAGGGCCTCCATACCCGCCGCTGCTGGTCCCAGCGAGTACAAAAGTGGATTCGTCCGAAAAAATGACGGTGCCCCATTCTTCTTGGCTCCAATGCTGGTGTTCCTGTGCAAATTGCAGCCGCTGCTGGCATTGTCGTCCAGTCAGGAACGGCTTTTTCGCAGCCACACAGTTCGAAAGCCCGGCTTCCTTCAAACGCCGGCGTATTGTCGGACTCGACACTTCCGAAGACAACTCGTCACGGATTTCCCTCGCATTCAGAAAGGGGTCTGCGACAACTGCCGCAACAATGAGCTCGTCCTCGGCGTGTTGCGTGACCCTTGGTCGGCCAGGCCTCTGGGCATCCGCAATCCTTCCTTCGTCGCGAAAGGCACGAATTATCCGCCTCACCGCGTCCGTTGGCATATGACTCGCTGCGGCAGCCCCTCCAGGAAAAGTCTCGTTATTAGCTTGCGATCTTCCACGGGAACACGTGGTGCCATTTTGGTATACTGAGCCCCCGTGTTCTGCCCTCTAAACAGAAATACGTTTTGCCGGGAAGCAGCGGCCAATCGTAAGCTAGACCGCATGACAAGAAATAGCGTCACTGCTGCATCCGTGCCGCACATTTGAAAACAACATGCTCACTATGCAGATAAATGCTCATGTTATCGGGTACCTTTAGCGCCAGTCTTTAGTAGTTTTTGTTATTTTTTCTTCAGGGATTTACAGAGCGCTAGTCCTGATGGGTTGACGTGAAAGAATGATCTTGGCAGCCGGTCGGCTAAAATTTAAAATCTGGTCGCGAAATTTCAGAGAAGATGTCTCGAGTCTAGATGGCATAATAATTATGTCGCGTTTTGTGTGATATACGGGAGGTAACATGGCCACGGGGTCGAAGATATCGCCAGTGCAACGTAAAAAATTACCCGAGTATTCACCCGCTTCAGAGCATATGTGTTCGAAAGACGACTGCAGCCAAAACGCCCGTGTGTTCGGAGGTTGCGGCGCACGTTCAAGATACCCAGGTGGTCAAAATTACTCCGGAGCCCTTCACTATTGCGCGCCCCATCGCCTGTGTTGCGTCGGCGGGTAAAACCAACAATTGGAGCTAATCAAGCTGTTTTTACGGCTTTTTTCCCGGCTCCCTTTGCGCGAAAATGATTTGTTTGTTGTTTTTCGTGCAAGAATAAAATCAAATCAAATCAAAATCAATCAATCAAAGACCACTACCTCCTGCAACACCTGCAATTTAACGCTATCTCCTCTCCGCCCCTAGCGCCTGCCAGGTTCTCCTTCCCTTTCACTTCTCCTTACTCAATGCAACGAACGTTCCCCACACTAAATTAAGTTTTTCCCCGCTCGCAGGTAGCACTCACAATTTGTTGGGAGTGCGCGAGCATTTTTTTTTTTATTTTCTCAGCGCAGATCATAGTTTTAGTTTTAATTCTTGCTACTGTCTCACATTTCCGAAACATCATTTGACGCGTTGATTTTATTCGATGTCGTAAACACTAGCCCAGCGTCTACACTAGCCACTAAAAAGACTCATCGCATTATCGTTGTGTTATAAACCTGTATGAGCCATGGGAGAAGCTGAAGTATGCAACGGTTTTTTTGTATTTTTTTTTTACCTTAGGAATTTTTTAAACTGTTCTTGGCAGTGTCGTTAAATTGATTGACACGCAGACAGACCGACATTTTTGCTTTTACATAGCGAAAAAAAAGAATTCAGCATTTAAATCAAGATAGCAGTCCCGTTGTAATGAATCCTTTGTCAGAGCAGGGCAGAGCGAGCAACGCACGTTCACCCTCTCCCTCGGCCGCTGAATCGTGTGCGAGGAAGACGGGTTGAGCAAAGAAGGTGACCCCTGGCGCCAAGCGCTGAATGTGACCAGCGTTGCCGTTTGAAGCGAAGGAAAAGACAGGCTAGCGAGCGTGGTTGGACGCGCACGCGCACATCGGTGTCTCGACACCAGAAGTGCAACGTCAGATGTCGCGGCGATGCATTTTGCCACGCGCTCGCGTGCCCCGGCCTATTTTGACGCCGGGTGTACGCTGTGAGGTTGGGCTTGGTACGACCGCACGGTGACGTGGTCAGCAGAAATGGGGTACTTAATTGAAAGGAGCCATGCGGAAAAAATACAAGTTTGTTTATTCCGAAGGATTCAGTGTTTTATAGGGCCCTAAGCGCTTGTTTGGCTGCAAACGATGCTTTATTCACAGAGAAATTAATTATGTTATAGTCAAATATCAATTCTCCCGCTAAATCGTGCGCTTTCGTGGCGTCGACAATGATATATTGAGAGCAGGTCTTTAAAACTAAGTATAACATGCAGACCAAAGCTGCTACCTTCTCACACACCGCCAGTTTGATCATGGCCTTCGAGATCCCCCCGCGCGTGTTTGGCAAAACAAGCGCGGGGTGATCTCAGAGGCCATGGTTTTGATTATCTTGTTTATCGCCCACTTTCAGAGATGACGCTCCAATGCTGCTGAAGTGTCAGTGTTCGCACTTTGCTTCTGATCGGACTTTTACACCTGCCGTATTTTTGTTACGGTTCATACTAATCGTTTCCTAAAACTTATGCTATGACTCGACAAACAAGGTACACGTAAGCGACCCTGCCACTGGTGTCGGTTGGCCAGCGTTGTTTCAGACAAGTCCAGCGCGTCCGACAGCTGTGTTACCGGTGTCAGCGTGCAACGTGCCGCGCTAACTGCTTCTGTGTTTACGTGTTCGTTGGTAACTTTAATTGTACACCCCGCAATTCTGACTGCCATAAAAAATGTACCCTACATTTAAGCGCAAATAGCTCTTTCGGTAAGCTTATACGCCCTGCCTAATTTGCGTTTGTTTTTGCCGGCCTCAGCCAAGCGCACAGCAGGGCTGATGACATCGTAGGCTCTGTTGGGGGAAATGAGCTAGCGGGTCGCATGGCCATTCACCTTGTTCCTAATTATGTAGCCTATTTAAGCAAAATTTAAGTTAAAAGTTGTGCCAGCATACTTTTAACGCGGCAGTCTTTCGAATCAACCAAACCTGTGTTTTGTCTGCAGGTCCGTTTTAAGCGAAGCTTGAGCTTCCACTTTCACTGAATAGCTTACATGGCAATGTTGAATAGTGTTAGCTATAAAAGTGAGCCTTGATCAGGGCACTCTGGCATTCTAATTGCAGTGCTGGTCGCCTGGCATCAGCGGTTTGATAGGTGCGGCCTCACAAGACGGCTGCTAAGATGCTATAAGGCCTCGCGCATATCTGGAGCTCTTGGGTGTTTGCTAAAACCATCATAGGCGGAACGAAGTTTAACGCCTTTCTACTCCCAAAACAAAAAACGTGCACGAGGCTAGTTAGGATGCTTGTCCAACCCATATAGCGTAGACAGTCAAGATTGTAAGTAAAGCTGTGTCGGTTCCGGCGGCTCGCGTTCTTGCAGACACCAAGTTTGCCATGCTCTCCATGATTTTAGGCAGGCACGATACCAAGTCGATTGGACGAAGGTTGGGTAGAGATTGGTTTAATCATGGATTTCACGATCGAGAATTTTCATATTACTGGTAGCCTCGCCACGGTCTCAGATGGATTCAGTTTCATCAAAAAAGAAACTTGCTTGCGTTTATTCATAAGGTTTCACAGATGCACGACACATTGTTCGTCAGCACTTGTCCTGCTGCGAGTGTTAGCTCGTACTAGGGCATGCAGCAACTCAGTTTTATTCCCAAGGACTTCGCAAGCCTCCTTATCGGTCGAAGCATCGTGCCGATTGTGGCTTAATATGGAACTTAATATAATACATGGATGAAAGAAAGCTTTTATTTCCTTAACATATGAGGGAGAAAGGGAGCGCGGGCAACGGCGACTACTCGACACAGCTACCGGGAAGAGTTTTTATTTCACCGCCAGGTTCGCACGAGAAACATAATTACTACTGTACCTGTATATACCCTCCTCTAGGGGAGCACAGTTGTGCGTCCGTACGCCATCTTTAGTCCGAACGTCGTGCGGTAAGACCACCCGTAACACGTGTAGGAGCCGCTGCCAGGCCAGTGGCTGCGGCGGCGAGTGGCAGCGGCGCAGGGGTGCCAGTACTGCAGCTTCCGGGCGCCGAGCCTACATGGACAGTCGGGTGCTGCTCATCTGAGTGGCTCCCGCGGCGGCCGCCACCGCAACCGCCACCGCTCACTTGAGCCGAACTGACGGGAAACGGGGTCTTGTGCGCAGGGCTGAAAGCAGGCGTTCCTGCCGTGAGGTGGAAGCCGCGGCATGTGGAAATCAGACGCTCGAGTCTGGCGCTGCACAATGTGCAACTCTAACAATATGAGATGGCTGTGATCGCCTAACGAGGAGAGCTGAAAGCGGCCGCCAGAATAGCGCTAGCCCGGCCGCCGCGCTTGCATGGTATTCGAAAGGGCGCTTCTCGCTTCAGAAGAGGCGTCGCTCGCAAACCGGCTTGATGGGATCCGGGTGTCCGGGGTCGGCGAGCTCACCGGCTATTTCGATCATATAAAAAGCATTTCTCGTTCCGTCGGTGACAAACAATAAAATTCCAAGCCAGCTTCATCTGCCAGAGAAACGTTCTCGGGAGCCGTCCATGGCTTAGCCGAAGTCAAAGCTGCTGTCGCCAGCACGAGAGCGCCTATCGCGAACAGTTAACGCTCTAGACTAAACCAGTGCCTCGCTCCCACTTTGTGACACAGTAACGACGTTCCTAAAAAATGAAAGGAAAGCGGGAGAGAGGAATGTCAGCTTTATTTACTTATTTCTCCGCAAAAAATTAAAGCCGTTCCAGTCAACGGGAAAGCTGTTGCAAGTGCAGTGATTGGCCTTATTGGACTGTGGCGCTCTTTTCCGCTTACTGCTACCACCAACAACACTCTCGCCTCCCTGTCTCACTGCGCTCTCGATGAATTGAGCAGGGGTTTGTCCAATAGACTTCAAATTTCCCCGTTTTTGGCAGTGCCAGCTCGCCCCCTGCGAACAGCGCGAGCGGAATCTTCCCCGTGCCGGCCCCTTCCTGCGCATTTTGCAGCACGTCGTTTTTGGCGACCACTTGCTTCGCTTACTACGTTGAAAAAACAATCCAACGGGTGTTCCTAACTAAATGGACGCGAGAGCTGCCGGTTATATGAGAGATTTCGCCTCAAATGTACCCGCACTTTTCTTTGCGCCTAAACAACGAGGCGATGCATGAAAGAGCCAGCGGTTCCGACGTTTCCCACGGTTATGACATTTTAGACCGCTTGTTTTTTGAAGCCTCTGTTTGGGTCCATTACGCCGAAAAGCCGTAGGGCTCTACTTGGTTCCGTTATCTCGCTGTGACGCCCGATTCCGGCAGTGGCTAGACCTTGTGACAGTGAACAAGCTACGACGACAGGCGGGATCCCAAAGGGCTCTGCACTTAATTAGCCGTCGTCGCTCGCTCAAAAAAAGCCGAGAAAGCTGTGAAACGTATGATCATTCAGTTAAAGCAAAATCTAATGCAGCCTTTAGTGTCCCTTTAAGTGTACGCGCCGAAGAATGCGTAGTTGCGTGCGGGTTAGAGATTGGTCTCGAACAAAAAAATGTGGAAGAGATGCTCTGATGTTCTAGTCGTCATCGTCATCGTCGTCGTCGTTAGTCATCGTCGTCATAATCAGTCAAAGCAGAAGAGCCCAAAATATGCATGTTCTCATGGTGAAGCTTTACTTATTGTATGTAGATGGGAGTAGTGTTGCATTGCTTGGCGTAGTCTTGGCGTTCGCAGGATCAATGCAGACAGCCTGAAGTATAACGTTCGTTCACTCTGACCACCTCGAACGCAGTCTGCTTCTTGCTCCGAGGAACAGAGGGATAACAGAAACGAGTGTCAGGAGTGAGATTGTATGTGGAAAGTTTGCAGAGTTCGTGGATTTACATGGGCAACACCCGCTTCCCAAAGATTACGAGACACGGTGCGTCACCACACGCGAAGGCTTTGCTTCAGTTTCGATTTTCTTAAAATGTTTTGGCTGTCTGTACAAGCACAGCCAAAAGGTGGATTTGGGTGAACCCCAGAAAACACCGCGCCTACACATTGGTACCAGATTTGTGTATGTACATGCCACAGCCGGCGACAAAAGCATACATTTTAGGAAAAACGGCTAGCTAGCAGGAGGGGGAAGTCGGAACTGCATTTCAGCCACAACTTACGCATGCACTTTTTACACTGCCCTCCATGCGCCAGCACATCCTTTAAGGAATTGCATACACTGTTGGGGCTTGATGAACGATATAGACTTGAAGCCACCATTAGACGTAGCTTTGAAGGAAAGTTTTCTTCTTGACTTCCAATCTGTGCGACAACATTAAAAGCCAGTGACCACAAGCTTTCAGGGAGACGGCGCCCATAGAATAAACTCAGGGCCGCGGCTCCCTCCGGCTCTTCTGTCCGGCATTCAGTCTTTGCGGAAAAATTCACACGAAACGGCAAAGGAGTAATGCCACCCTAAATAGTTCAATGCTTAACAAACAAGGTATCCTTGGTCGTCAAACAAAACCAAATTGGGATACGACACGCGTAGTGTTTCCGTGATTTGGATGAAACTTAATGTTGTTTCAATGTTTTCTCGCTGCTTCCTTTTCTATCCCTCGTGTAGGTGCACTGCTGGAACGAAGCCAACGGCTGCCTTGTCGTCCTCCCAGCTTCGCAGATCACCGAGCACGTTCGCCAGGATTGCCAGTACCACGTGACCCGCTGCCCCACGTGCTCGGTGGCGGTACTGACCCGTGACGTGTGTGCACATCTGAAATCTCGATGTACAGCATTTCTATTTGATGATACGCCTGAACCACAACAGAGGGCTAATGCCAACGAACAGGCACATTTGGAAATGTTTGAGAAGAAGGTTGAACAGAGAGTACGCGAACTGGATGCCAAGCTCGCTCAACTGTCACTGAAGATTGACTCTGTGAGTGACAAACTTATTGAAATCTGCCACAACGATGATCATTTGAAGGAAGCACTAACAGAGCAGTTTGGGACAGCCTCAGTTCGAATACTGGATCATTTGGATCAGAACGAAGCGGAGATAAAAGCATCAGTAGAGCAGGGAAAAATCATAGAACAGCGAGTAGGTGAACTAGATGCTAAGATTGCTCAATTAACTGTGGATACTGGCTCTCTGAGTGAGAAACTCATTGAAATGCGCCACAGCATTATTAATGTGAAGGAAGCACTAACAGAACAGTTTGGATCAGGCCTAGATCACAAGTTATCTGAAATGAAAGTCTTTTACACTGAAAAAAATGAATCTTTGAAAACCAGCGTAACCTCAGCAGTGGCACCGGTTGCAAGTGATCCAAAAACGCATCAGATGGATATTATGGGTTATGGGGAGCTCAAAGCAAAGGCAATGAAAGATGGTGGGAGTGTTAGATGGAGCGACAAAGTATACCTACGGCGTTACCTAATCTCTTGGGGAATTTATTTCGTAAAGGAGGGTCACAGGGTGAATGCATTTCTGGCCTTTCAGCTGCACGAGGGCAGAGAGGACGACTTTATTTACTGGCCATTTAGCAACGAAATGAAGCTCATTTTCATCCACCCCGCGACGGGACAAGAACTCCATTGTAAAGGGCAGGCACTTCCGGGTGAAGATTACAGGAAGTATTGTTGTAGACCAGTAGGCAGGAGCAATACTCCGGGATTCTTTGTTCATACCAAGATTGACTCAACAGTTCTGGAACGTGATGGCTACGTTAAGAAAGATCAACTCTTGCTAAGGGTCGAGGTGCTCCCGTGGTTGATTTGAAACAGCAATAGTTCCTTATAAGAATATAAGGGACACAGAACAACTCTCGCATACAAGATAACCTTAGAAATAATTGCACGTTTTATACAACCGTGTTTCTACATTCGTTTGCATCGGTACTACCGTACAAAACCAATCTGCATAAAATATTGTGTGTTAAAAACAAAAAAAAACCCTGCGATGAAGAGCAGACCTATTTCGGACCTACTTGCTCAAAATAAACTTCTTACCAATGATCTGCTTTCTCGCGTGTGATTTCTCTTTTTTCAAACAAGATGAAAAATCAGCAACCAGAACTGATTGATTGATTGATTGTAGGGTTTAGCACTAGCAGATAACTACCAGAACTACCAGATAATAGACAAATTAACCGGTGGTAGTTCGACATAAGTATCTAGTTAAGTATCTATCATCAGTTAAGATGAACGGAGGCCCGACCGGAGGCACCCACAAGAGGTTCTTTTTGTGGCCTTGTTTTAAAAAAAAGGTTATTCTTGATGGGCTATTTGAGCGATGTCTTCTCCATCTGTTACTGTATTTATCACCAAAATCCTCCCAAACTAAAAAAAGTAGTACGCGTTAAATTGTATTTGAGTGATTGTCTATAAGTAAAAGAGCATTGCTTGCATAGGTAGAATTCGGAAAGGAGAGATTTCTTACGTATTCGGGCGCTATGTGTGGTATGCGAGCGACGCGAGGCCGGACAGCCACATAGGCAGGATTCTGGAACGTGATAAGTAATAAAAATATGCTACGCAAAACTGCTAGATTCGCCATGCCGGCACTGACGCGGAACCGCGGAATGTATTGGCCGGTGTTAAGTTCGGCGGACGGTTGTTGACATTACTGTTTAACGGTTAATACGCTCTTTCGCGTAGCGAGCCGTGGTATTTTCGTGGACCACTTCGCTGGTACGCCCCTCTCACGGATCCTGCCTGTTTTCACGCAGAACCTTATACCGGGATTAATGGGCGTCGGAAAGTGTTGTACGTACCGATGGGCTATGAAAATAAACCGCACAGCAAGTTCAGATTTATATGGTGTACGGCGGGTATCAATGGTGAAGTCCGGTGAAAGTATCACACTTAATGCGTTAATTACGCGCTTTGCTAGAAATTCTTGATTGCAAGTTTTCGGACTTCCTGCGACATTATACCAAGCACCTGGAGTATTTCCAATTTTTGCTGTGAACCAGCTTTGTAGCAAATAGTTGAGATGTCGGGGAAATGGGGAGCATACTACGGTTGATACAGAAGCATATTAGTTTGAAGTGCGTGGTACGCACGTTTTCTGCTTGTTGTCCGGGGCGAAATGAATGCGGCATAGATTCTTCTCATGTAATGGCGGTCATCTAAGGGGGTCTGTATGTTAAAAGTACTTAAAAGCAAAATTTGCGCTTGTATCGAAAATTTTCTAGTCACGTTTTCACCCCAATTAATCGTTTTATGCTAAGAAGCTGCAATCCGTACATATTGTCTTAAAATAACTGGATGTGTTTAACGAAACAAATATGCCGGGAATGTGAGCCATGTCAACATTGATGTGCTCTCCAAGTGCAAGATGAAGCACCAAGATTCAACGTGGGTATTGCAGGCTTGTTGTTTGGGATGCACGGGAAAGTAAAACGTATGCGGGTAAATTCCAGGATTTTGGGGCAAATGTGGAATGAAAGTGTTTCAAGGCGGCATACAACCTCTCTAATTATGTTTCATCTGCGCCCTGGCGTAAGTAAACGTGGCCTTTACTTTGTAGTACGAGGTAATAGGAGCAGAGGGGCTAGGGTGATGTATCGTAAAGATTGCATAACGGAAGTTCAGTTGTCGCTTTCGTTTTTCAGTTGCAATTTTTTAGCACAGATGTTAGGGGGGGATTCGCAAAGTTCCAACTTTCTAGTATTGCAAGGTCCTTGAAGCGGCTTCTAGATTTTGTAAGAAGCTTTCTCATAAAATGTTACCCGAATATTGTTTTGCGAATTTCGCAATTTAGGCCGGTGCACTGGAAATTTCTTTCGCTTGGCGTCTTTACCAATGATCCGCCTGTACATTGTTATATCGAATAAAGGCCTTTAGTTCTCAAATCAAGCCTCTTCGTGGGGATACACGGTGTTACACGATCGCTGCTTTCTCAGGGTGTGCTTCCTCTTTCTCTTTCTGTTGTAGTTAAAATATTCTTGTCTTGATCTTTTGGGGGCAGCGTAGTAGAAGAAAACTGTAGGTAGGCTTCATTACTGCAAAACGCATTGGTTGGAATTTGTTTTAGGCGCCGTGTAAGTGGTCGTACATCCTAATATGGCAGCCTGGGGGTGGTTCATAAACAGCATTTTGGTACGCGGCAAAATCAAGACACGTCAAGCGTTACACATGTACCGAAGGCTTTTCTCGTCGAGTGCACGTACAAATGCTTATGCAAAAAAAGTTAGCCACCGGCGTGCTCCAGAAAGTGCAACCCCACACGGAAATGAACGTTCCCACAGCGGTTAGGTTCAAGGTATTTTCACGTCTATGCTCGGCCCCCAGATGCCAGTGCTCGAGCACGAATTTCGGGAGAGAAAAAGACGCCTTATTGGTGCAGGCAGCGCCTCACATGCGCATAGAAAAGGCCAGGAAAGATTGTTAGAGGGGGGGCAAGTAGTATGGAAGAGCTTTAAGGGCAGTAGGGATCCTTTGCTAGCATGAGCCTCATCCAGTTGAGTATCGAAACACTGCAATGGCGAGCCACAAAGGACCGACCACATTTCCCTGCCGTGTGTTCGATGCCAGAGAAAAGAAGCTACAATTAGAGTGTTATCTCCCGGCTTGACACTAAAATATTGTTTCGTTGGCTTCCCAGAGGACTTCTTCACTAGCCTTGCGTCGATCCTGCTCGCGAATATACCGTAAGAGAATATCCTCTCAAATTCCAAGCGAACCCCCCAATATCGACTCCTGAAGACTTAATCAAAGCTCGGAATTTACGGCATCTACGCCAAACGCCTTGCGCAAGTGCGCAATGCAGCGTCAACAGCGAGACGTCACATTGATATCCGAATGCAAATCGCCGGAAAGCGCTGACTTCTCCGTGCTACCGTTGCAAAACTTACTGCTCATAAAGAAAAACGATCGGCTTATCAGCACCTGCATTGGGATGTTCTGCGTACTTTGGCATTTGACCCAGGATGTAGGAGAAAATATCTAAGCCGTATCTTCGACATGAGGTATTTTATCTGTAAATAATTGGTGAATTATGACTCAGATTTTCTCGCTTGTTGCAATTCGACCTTTAGTGGGGTGGATAACGTAGCGTAGAATATTGTACGTATATGCACGTAGTTATTCTATCTTGCAGGTCTTCTGATGCTGCGTTAGGGACAAAGGCTGTGTTGAATTTTAACAAGAAAATGTTTTATGCCAGAGTACCCAAACGTCCCCAACACCATATTCGTCACGGAAATGACATCAGCAGAAAAAGTTACATTGCCGCGGCGGCGCTAGGATTCGACCCCACCATCAGTCTGGTCGCAACGGCAGGTCCGAAACGTCCTCCCAACTGAGCCATTAAGTAATGCCCGGATAGCTCTACGAACGCGCCTTATGTCCTTCCCTGTAAATTTTCCATTCGGATGGTGCTGCCGTCTAGGAGAGGTGACGCGAAGTAGTCCGTTTTGACGCTAATGAGCACCGAGAGTTGGCGCCTCGATAGGGCAGCGTATCGCAGCGGGAGCTGCTGTGCTTATCCGTCCGCCGCCTATGAGGAACGCTGCTCAATTTGTGGAACGCCGCCCTCGCGTTCCACAAGCTGAGCTCGTCGCAACGCGAGCGTCTGGCGTACAGGCCACAGAGCAGGACCAATGTGGTCGCACCTTTGCCGAAGCGACCCGCCAGCAGGAAGTCGCTCGCCAGGAGGACGTCGCTCGCCAAGCACACCCACGGGACAGCTGCCGACCCGCAAATCACATGCCTTTCGCTGTAGCGGACCGTGACTTCACCAAAGGATCCGCTGACAACCCGTTCGGTTTCGTTTGCACGGTTCGGGAGCGCATGGGTTCTCCATCGGATGTACGCAATGCTCCAGCGTGTGTAATCTATGGTCTAATGTTGATGCGTCTAAAGGCGCCATACCGACGAAATTTAGATAGCGATGTGCAAGTTCATATCGATGCACAATAAACATTTAAATGCTGCTGGGAAGGCACATTTCCCTTTCGTGTTTAATCGATTCCTATGAACGAAGGATGAACCACATTTTTTTAAGTATTCCGTATTGTCTGAGGTTCTGGAACTATCGCGTCCCCAGAAAGTTTCTCTAGTTACCGATCTTTGTAAAATTGAAGTCAACGTTGTGTTTTTTACCCTCCCTTTTTTATTACCCGCTATCTCACCATTTCTACCTTTCTTTTGTCGCCTCAGTGTCTTTACCCGCACCTGAAGCACACGTTCCGCCGTTAGTAGGGCTAGCCTCTTCATTGTTCAATGAACTTCCCCATCTCTTTCTCTCTCTCTCTCTCATATATATATATATATATATATATATATATATATAGATATAATATATATATATATAATACACAAAAATGGTTTCGACTACGGTAAAAAAAGAGAAACAGATTTAATAAACGTTTCGGCCGAGGGGACCGGCCTTCGCCAGTGAAGGCCGGTCCCTGACGAAGGCCGGTCCCTCGGCCGAAACGTTATTAAATCTGTTCTCTTTTTTTACGTAGTCGAAACCATTTTTGTGTGTATATTCTACCGGCGTCCAGGAAAACTTTGTTCCTATATTATATATATAATATGTAGTATATATCGGCTCGCTCGCACTTGGAGAGCACCTCAAATCTCTCTACACAGGTGGCCGCGTTTTCGGCAGCCGCATTGTAGATCGTGTGCACATGTGTTTGCAACAGAACTAGGAAAACGATATGGTAAACTAGTTAATGGCGATTTCGTTTGTCAATCAAGGGTGGCCTTTGCGCCATGGTATTGCATTGGGATGACTTGTGTCTCGACGACACCGCTATGATCAGAAAGTAATATGTCCTAGTTGTACACACGAAAATAGGTAATAAAACTTCAGCAGATTTTGTCCTACCACTATCCTATCGTGCATCTTTACTCTGTAGGTAGAAGTATACGGCTCTTTTAAAAGAAAATAATTGTATTGTGAGAGTTCAATCTGAAACGTCCAAGATTCAAGCTATTTCAAGCGTCAGCAAACAGCTCTGGGCCACTCTGGACAACACACTTTTGTGTCATTTGCTTTGAGACAAACTCGCCAGATGTCGCTACTTGGCAGAGCAGGAATGCAGAAACCGCAGAGTGCAATTCTTTCGTTTGCAGCGGCAAACGGCTACTCTTGCTTCATTTAACACGGTAAACGGTAAAGCGAGCTAAGGACACTAGGCAACAGGTTCATTCAGAAGGCCGGTGCAGCAAACCACACTTTCCTGCGATCATAACTTGATGGGAAGCAATGAAATGAAACTCTTCGGCAGTTGTCGTTACGGGATGAGCATGCTCTTGCCCTTGTCGCGACCGCCGCAGAGAATCAGCTTCGACAGCGTTTGGGCTTGAACTGATTTATTCAGCCCGCGTGAGCGCACTTGAGCGTGCGCCTCGTGATCACGAGCAGTGGCCGGCGTCGTCCAAGCGCTGCGTGCGGAGCTCCTCCTTCGTCGTCGGCGCGGCGCTCCCTTGGCGCGCCGTTCGTTACCACCTCTGAAACAACGTCGAGGCTACGCTCGAAACACAGATGGTGCAAAGAATCTATTCGGGTACAGCGTCCAAGAAAGCAAATGTAAAGACAACTGATGATACTCTAACACCAGACACGGAGCGCTGAGCTATCACGCTGGCTGCAAGCGTCGTTGCTCCTGCGCTCACTGTATCCTTCCGCCGAGAACGGAGGAGCGTCAAGCCCGGTTTGGCCCGATGTGTAAGTGCTTTACACTCCGGTATAAAACAAATATGTGTGACTGTGTAAAAGCACCCACACACAAAAGATGTTTTTTGTAGCTTTCTGATGTTTTTACGCTCGTAAAAAATTGATTAAATCAAGAGCGCACAAACACGTCACGATTAGTTCAAGAAATAGCCGTTGCGCTCCGATACCATCGACCCCCCAAAAAACCCCGTCTCAGGGGCCCTTTAATGCCCATCTGTCAACCTTAGGTGTCTCGTCCTTGAGCTGCCGCCGACTGAAGACTAAATTTGACACGTACGCATCCTTTTATATTTCCGTCAGTGAAGAGTTTCTCGAGCGCTTGAATGACACCGCTGTTTGGCCGAAAGACTGCCTCTTTAAGGAGTTTCGAGGCATGTTTCGCGAAGGCGTGCTTCACAGCTCTGAGCGCATCACATAAGAAAAGCAATGATGACTAGTACTTTGGATGTGTATTATCAGAATGAGCGCGGTCTTCGTACCAAGGCAACTGACTTCTTTGGTAATGTTCTGGCTTCTTGTTTTCCGTTCATAGCTATCTCTGAAACTTGGTTGTGCCCTGATATCCTGTCCAGTGATGATTTCCCTCAAAATTACCATGTATATCGTAGTGATCGTGCGTTGACGAAAAGCAAACAAAAAGGGGGTGGGGTCCTTCTTGCCGTCGACAAATATCTCCCAAGTGTGCTTTGTAGTGATATTCAGAACGCAGATGAGTCTGTATGGGTTGAAATTCTTATCTCTAAACTGAAAAACTTCTTGATGGTGTTTTTTACATTCCTCCTGATGTAGCTCCTGACGCATTCAGTCAGTTAGTCTCCTCCATTGAACAGGAGCTTATTACTCATTGCAACCGCAAGGTCCTACTTCTTGAATACTTTAACGCTCCTGGCGTTCAGTAGAGCCATCTATCCTGTTCCCACCCTAACCACCACATTGAACAGAAGGGTAATACATTACTAGATGTTTCGTTTTGCACTTCCATGGCGCATCATAATCACATAGAAAACTGCAGTGGAAACATTTTGGACCTGTGTTTTTCGAATTTTGATGATGTTAGTGTGTCACACTCTGATTGTCCCTTTAGTTAGACCTGACAGATTTCATCCTCCTCTTTCTATTTCCTGTTCCCTTCCCACAATGCTCCACCATTCCGTAAGTTCCTGCAACACGCAACCTCGCTACTCTTTCGCCCGGGGAGGTTACGTTGGGCTGTATGGTTACTTTTCTGCTGCCCCTTGGTCGACAGTAATTGACCAAACTGATGTCAATGAACAAGTTGACCGTTTTACTGAGATTGTACTTTTGGGTATGAAGAAATACGTCCCGCAATATTTACCAAAGAAGTTCAAATTCCCACACTGGTTTTCTTCTGAATTGCGGGATGCCCTTAAACTCAACGCAGTCTCTAGAGTTACGTCCAACGGAACCCAAAATCGGAAACTAGAGTTACGTCCGACGTAACTTTAAGCCAGTTTCTAGAGTTACGTCCGACGGAACCCAGTAATGAAAACTAGTGTTACGTCCGGCGGAACTTTAAGCCAGTTTCTAAGGTTACGTCCGACGGAACTTTAGGCCAATGTTTTGAATTACGTCCGGCGTAATGTAAAGCACAAAAAAAATTTACAGCTAACGGCACCAGCTACCGTGACGCTCTACATGTGTAATCTAGACGCAACGTTGTTGAAATGGTCGCTTGTACGATAAATGACGTGAAATTTAGAGATACAAATGCTGCAGCTTTACGGCCAAACCGGGTGAGAAGGAGTAAATCA
Source organism: Haemaphysalis longicornis (assembly GCA_013339765.2). Classification (NCBI taxonomy): domain Eukaryota; kingdom Metazoa; phylum Arthropoda; class Arachnida; order Ixodida; family Ixodidae; genus Haemaphysalis; species Haemaphysalis longicornis. Next base: position 47,437 of record JABSTR010002941.1, on the reverse strand, counting down.
TAGGTAACATGTTCGACAGTGCCGGCTCCCCGTCGGTCAACAGGAACGCGATATAAGCGTCCACACTATATACTGCAGTTATGTGGGTTCGAATCCCAGCTGGGTTGGTGGTGTTTTTTCTTAATTGAAGGATTCAAAATTTTCGGCACTAGTCCACGTACACTTCTTTCCATATCCAACAAGGAGAAGACAGGAATTAACAAAATTCAACCTCGTGCAGTGGGCGCAGTCCCAGTTTGTAGCGTCTGCAGTTTGCCGAAAACAAATTTACATGGGCCAAGAGTCTTAATAAATGTAATTAATAGGGCTAGGCGTAGGTTAATGTTTTAACCCGATTAATCGCCTGGCTTTTCGCATCGATTATTCGCTTGTGTTGGTTTGGAAGAACAGATGACCAAAAACATTATGTAGTAGCAGAGATAAGATTAATATGCTCATACACTTGTTCACACGCATTCCAGATGAGGTAAGTAGGTCATTGTCACGGCGCATGATGAGGGCGAGACGCTTATCAGCTCGTTCGTCACACACACGTTTCTAGAATCGGGAACATCAGCACCCGCCGTGAGTGCAGATGCCGCTGATTAATCGTGCCTTGCTTACCGCAGAAATAGTTTTTACAACGGCAAAACGGCATATATAATTGCCTACTCGTTTTTTGTGCGTGTATATTTGTAGGTTTTATTCAAAATTTTGCCCTGTGGAATGAAGATACATGAACTCAGAGGTACACGAACAAGTCGACTTCGTGTATAAAGTCTAAAAGTTGTCAATGAAATATTATGGAGTTATCTCACCAGCTTAATCGGTTAAAACAATTAATCGCGGCTAAAGCATTAATCGACTAATCGGAAGGTTAATCGATCAATAACCTAACCCTAATAATAATTAATTGATTAATGGTAATAAAGGGAATGTCCTGGTGGTCCTTTTTCTCTTCACAGAAAAAAATAAATGTCGATAAATTTTAGCTAATTGATCTGTCTGACTAATGAAAAACGTAAGGAAGTTCTATTTTGTTATTCCCGTCTTGTCCTTTGCTTGCATGTGTTAGATGTGGAAAGAAGTGCACAAGGACTAGTACAGAAAAAGTTGAACCTTTTAATTAAAAAAACTCCATCAACCCAGCTGGGATTCGAACCCAGATCAATGCAGTAGTGCGGGCGCTTACATCCCGCTCCTGACCACTCGACTGACTGGGAAACGGCGCTGTCGAACATGTTACCTATGATTTACTGATTCCGAACCGGTTTGGCCGTAAAGCAGCAACATTTGTGTTTTCGACTTTGACGTCATGTATCGTACAAGCAACCATTTCAATAATTGGCCCACTCGACCTACCAGTCCCGGGAAGTCCGAGGACTGCGTTCGGACCGGAATTTCCATAGGAATACATGGGAAAATCGAGCATCGGATTGCGTCTCGGGCAGTCTCTGGATGATCCTGGACTGATTGGATTGCACATATAGAGCGTCCGGGTATTTGGTGCCGTCAACCGTAATTTTTTTTTTGTGCTGTACGTTACGCCGGACGTAACTTAAAACAGTGGCCTAAGTGCCGTCAGACCAGGACTCTTGTCGGACGTAACTTTAGTTTTCAATTTTTGGTTACGTCGGACGTAACCCTAGAAACTGGTTTAAAGTTCCGTTGGACGTAACTTTAGTTTTCAATTCTGGGTACCGTCAAACATAACTCTAGAAACTCGCTTAAAGTTCCGTCGGACGTAACTCTAGTTTTCAATTTTGGGTTCCGTCGGACGGAACTCTAGACACTGCGTAAACTCAAAGAACGTGCGCACAGAAAGATGAAGTGCTCTGGTGCGAACCAGTTCGCTCAGGAGTTTCGGCACCTACGTGCCTTATGCAAAATATTGCACAAGCGTGATCATGCTTCGTACCTGGCGTCAGTAGAAGCTAAAGCAACCCATCAACCGGGAGCCTTCTGGAAGTACATTCATTCAAGATCTAGTAAAACTAAAGAATCTATTCGTGTACTACACTCCAACGGCAATGAGGTTGCGGAGGTGGCCGACTGCTTTGCTCGTCAGTTTTCTTCTTTTTTAGGAAGTGGCGGTGGCAGTGATAACAGTAGTGCCCCTTGTCACCAGGGCGGTAACTGTGGTTGTTTCCAACTGGATGAGAACATCGTGCGGACCAGTATCAAGCGGCTAAAGCCCTGGCTTTCTTGTGGACCATGTGGTATTCCTGCCGCCATTCTAAAAACGTATACAAACATATTCGTTCCTGTGTTCACTTCAATGTTTAATAACTGGCTCTGGTCTGGCACGTTCCCTCGCTCATGGAAAATCTCTCGCGTATTCCCTGTATTCAAGCAAGGCCCAAAAACTGACGCCATAAACTATAGGCCAGTCTCGCTCCTTTGTTCTGCCTCTAAAATATTCGAGTTATCTCTTCATATGGTCTTGTCTTCCTCACTTAAACACGCCCTCATTCCTAATCAACATGGCTTAATGCGTGGTCGTTCAACTTCCACAAACCTCGCGTGCTTCATGGAGCAGGCTGTCCCAGGAATCGTTGGTAGAAGCCAGCTTGATGTGGTCTACTGTGACATGAGCAAGGCCTTTGATGTAGTCAACCAGTCGTTATTGCTTGCCAAGCTCATTCTGTTAATGTCCACGCTTCTTTGGTGGGTCTTATACGTTGCTATCTCCAGCAGCGATATTGCTATGTAAGTGTGAACGGTCAAACTTCATTTAGGTACAAAGCAACCAGTGGTGTACCCTAGGGATCTGTTCTGGGCCCCCTTCTTTTCTCCATTTTCATTAACGATGTAGCTTCTGTAATTCAAAATTCTTCTTTTTTGTTGTATGCTGATGATATGCAAATCTTTAGAGAAGTGCGTAATATTCAAGACTGTAATTATCTTCAGGCTGATATCGCGTCATTCCATCGTTGGTGCACCAAAAACGACCTAATTTTGAACCCCTCAAAAACGAAAGTTGTCTCCTATAGTAGAAAAACTCAACAGCTGCAATACTCTTATAAAATTGCAAGCACTGCATTGCCGAGGGTGACTGAAATTCGAGACTTGGGAGTACTATTTGATTCTTCTCTGACTTTCTCTTCCCACGTTACACAAATTACCCGTCGCTCTCTTTGATTTTTGGGTGTTGTTTGCGGGTATTCCAGAGAGTTTAAAGGTCCTCTTCCTTTCTTAAAGTTGTATTCAGCTCTCTGCTTACCTCTTCTCGAATACGGCTCCATTATTTGGAATGGAACTTGCAAGTCCAATAGTGATCGTATCGAAAGAGTTCAAAATAAGTTCCTCTTTATCTTTAGGCACCGCTTCCGTCATGTGCAAGAAGACGGTAACGGCAGTGTGCCTTTTCTGAAAAGTCTTCCTTCCCTTCGGTGTCGACGAATTCGAGCTGATATTCCCTTTCTTTTTACACTTCTCCATGGGGATATTTTGTGTGACGACTTGGTTACACTTATCAATGTCAACTTGCTGAACAAACTTTTCTGAACATTTCGAACTTTTAGAACAGATGCTTTAAGTAGAAGACGCTCGTCCATCTGCAGAATACAATGTGCATTTAATGAATATTCTGATCGTCTTGATATATTCCAGAGCTCTTTTTCTTTGTTCTCTAACTACTTGAAAACTGTTGTAGCTTAAGTGCGTTTATGTCATTGCAAATTTATGTGCCGTATTTATTTTAGGACGGATCTGTCGACAGCGAAATAAATGCCAGCGCACAGGCTTTTGTGATTCCCCGCATGAAATTTGCCTGATCGGCTCGCATTGACCATTCGACGTCATTCAACAACGGCAGAGTGTATAGCGATTCAGCTGGTCTTGAAAACGATCAAATAGCTTCGGGTGCGGCCTGCTGTAATTATAATGAATTTCAAGTCCGCGCTACAACTTTTGCAGCTATGAGTTCCCGCAGATAAAGTTTGCCAACGCTCCGGGCCCTACGTCTTCTTTAGCATCTAAATGAAAACGCACTTAGTGTACGCTTCCAGTGGGTTCTTTCCCCCGTAGGAGTGCTTGGAAACAAAGCCGCCGCCAAGTTGGACCCCGTGGAGTGACATCTTTCCCTCGTTTTCTCAAAGTGGCTCCACACGGACGGGCATATTACAAACCATCATTAAAGAACACTTCCGATGTGTTTGGCGATCACAACATGAACCTCGTATTACCAAAGGGAGGAAGAGGACAGAAGCATCCTTACTGTTCCGCATCCGGACCAACTCAGCACGGAAGGACGCATTTTGACGGACTTCTGTCTGGTTGGGAAGTTACTAAACTGAAATTTAATTATGCTACAACCAATACATAGGCAAATCCCGACGTTTCGAAGCCGGCTCGGCTTCTTCTTCAGGGGTGACTGGGGCCACACTGCAGTTGCGTCTTATAGTCTTAAGACGCAGCTGCAGTGTGCCCCAGTCACCCCAGAAGAAGCCGAGGCGGCTTCGAAACGTTGGGATTTGCCTATGTATTGGTTGGAGCATAATTAAATTTCAGCCAGCTCAGCACGGACACGGGCGTGGTTTCATAAGCTGAACCTCATATCTTATACTCTGTGCGGAACGTGTTGCGTAACAGGTGACATTGGACATTTTCTTATAGATTGCGGAGAGCATGCAGCGGGGCAGTTAGCTTTGTTTAAAGAACTTCTAAGTACAGCCGCTACGCATGCCTCTTCGGAGGATGTCATTTTGCCTAAAGGCCATTGGATCACAAGGAGAGACATTTTGGGCCAGATCCTCTGGTTTTTAAGGGACACAAGCCTCAGTGACTCCTGCTGATTTGCCGCGCATAGAGAAAAAAGGAGATGAATGGGGGAGCAGTTGCCGGCATAGCACGTAAGGCTAGGTCTCTCCGTTAATTAACATCATTGCCACCACCACCGCCTTAAATCGAGCGCTCGTAACGCTCGCACGACCAAATGTATCAACCGAGATTTCACAGGTAATGGTTCCCTCGAGCGCGGCTTTCGCACGGTGAGTGATGCTCGCTGAGGGCGCGAACGGAGGGCATAGGTTATGAGACACAGATTAAAACAATAAATGCAAGGGTTTTTAGTAGGAAGCCCGTTTAGAAAATCGTCGTTTCATGTCCGCAGTTAAAAATGCAAAAAGACATGCCGAGCACACCTACTTAGGGATATTGGCCAAGAAGGCCGCGAATACCCACTAAGAGAGATTGGCCAAGATTGGTTAAAACGACTATACCCACTTAGAGAGATTGGCCAAGCTTGCCGCCCCCGCCCCAGCCCCTTAAAATTAGTAGTGCCTTAGGTCTGCTATGCCAGGATATACGTAGCGTGAGCTAAAGTACAGCAATCCAGTCCAATCCAGTCCAGTCTAGTCCAATTCAGTCTAATCCAGTTCAGTCCAGTCCAGTCCTGTCCAGTAACTGCTCCTCGTGCATGCTCAGCACGGCTCTTCACGAGCCACGCGAAACGGCTATTAAGCGGCTCCGGTGCAGCGTCAGACTTGGCTACTGCGCAATTCAGGCGCACACCTGGGCACGCGCCGGCGCCAGTGCGTCTGCGGCGGCTATGACGCAGCACAATCTAACACAATCTACTTTAATCCAATCCAATCCAAGCCAAGCCAAGCCAAGCCAAGCCAAGCCAATGTCCCTCGCGCTTCCGCCGTACAGACCTTCACTCCACACGCGAAACTGCTCAACCTCGGCCAGTGTAGCTTACGCTACAAAAGAGCGTTCGCTGTAATCGTGGCATCACTTGCTCGGAACGAGAAAGATTCCAGCGTTGACCGTATTCATGGCAACAGTTGGTCGGAATGAGAAAGACCCGTCATAGCGTACGCCCCTCCGAGGTGATGTCCAATGATTATTACTTTCAAAAAATGAAGGAAGCTCACATAGCAACAATAGCGAAGCATTAGTCGTTGCGGACGCGAAAAAGGAGCAAATCGGCTGCAATCGTGGACTTAAACCGCCGTGATGGTCGTGACGTTTGCAGACAGTGCCCTTCCAATGTGGTGTCCTGTGACTATCACTTCAAAAATGAAGGAAACGCCGACTTACAGGAACAACGACGGAGTAAAAATCGTTGCGGCAGCGAAAAAAAAAACCAATCGGCTGCAATGGTGAACTTAATAAAGCTGTAGACTGGGCCAGTTGGTACTTCATAGTGAACAAATGTAGCGCAGCAGAAACACAAGGGACGGAAAGAATACACACTCGTGTATTCTTTCCGTGTGTCCGTGTCCGTGTGTATTCTTTCCGTCCCTTGTGTTTCTGCTGCGCTACATTTGTTCACGGTGAACTGAAATCGCCGTGATGGTCGTAAAGTTTGCGTACAGCTTCGCTACTTTCAGGTCTTACGCATTAGTCTGAGCTTCCTTCATTATCTTGGTGATTTTCCTCACCTCGTCTGATTGTTAATTAGCACGACACGTCTGTCTACGATGGTAATCATAACTGTCAGGAGTGAAAGACCGAGCTACTCTATAATGGGCCTTCGCATTTTTTTCTTGCCTTGGAGCGCTCCCGCGAACGTACTGTTCCACGTCGCGGCGACCTACATGAGCAACGACGGTGTCGACAGTATTAAATTATGCCTCTTTTTTATATTTTACGAACGACGCACTTCTCAGCGGACCATGGCAGTCTACGGCGGAAACCGAAACTGACGTGCTCTAAAGGCCAGTATGCAGCTGCGGCGCTGGCGCTATCTGGTTTAGGTGGACCTAACTGTTCACTTAAATTACAGCCTCGACCACGTGGCTTTTCCGAATTAAGGTATGCCTTCCCTCCGCTTTTTTTGGCGAATCCTCATGTGTTACGAATTGTGCATGATCGGTTGTGTTGCAGCAGTTTTGCTGTTTCTGTACCCTGCAGTGGCGAAATCTGCAAGCCAGAGTAAACTTTCTATCCAAGTTGGGGCCATTAAAGCAGGCAAAGAAAAAGTTGAAGGGTGTGCGCAAAGTTCCTAATATCCCGCTTTCTGCGTAACGTTGCATCGGACCCGCCGCGGTGGCTCAGTGGCTAAGGCGTTGCGCTGCTGAGCACAAGGTCGCGGGTTCGATTCCCGGCCGCGGCGGCCGCTTTTCTGATGGAGGCGAAAAGCAAAAACGCCCGTGTGTACGAGATTTCGGCGCACGATAAAGATCCCCAGGTGGTCAAAATTAATCCGGAGCCCTCCACTACGGCGCGCCTCATCGCCTGCGTTGCGTCGGCGCGTTAAACCCTACAATCAATCAATCAACGTTGCATCGGGAAGCACTCTTCGTAAGCGGGCTAACGCTCCTAGAAAACGACCAATGGAAAGTAAATTTTTCCGTCATTTTATTTCTGTATATTGTCGATGAGATTTCAAAATTTCGCTAACCGTAGTCACACTAATGCAGTTGGTTTTGTTTCCACCAGCAGAAAAAAACATGATAATTAATAACAAAACTGTGAGCCTAAAATTATTTCTGGATACAAAGAACGAGAGTTTTCTTATTGTGCTGCTGGATACGAGTGGCGTGGTATAATATTCATCTCTGTAACACAAAAAAGAGCATTTGAACTAATCTGCCCCGGCGGATCAGCGGTCTCTTCAGGTGAAGATTCGACGTTCAGCCGTTATTTCAGCCATGAAATAGCAAAACTTCGGTGAGGGTATTGCTCTCGAACCATTCCACAGATAACATGAATCATTATGGGTGATAAGCTACATGTGCATGGTTCATACTGCATTGATTTTTGCTGCCGCTTTTGTCTATCTTTCTTCACAGTCACCTCAACGGGCCCGCACACCAGAAAATAAAAACCCGCTGCCAGTCGCTTGCCCCGAAGGCACGCTTCCCGAATGCACAACGTTGACGGAATAATAGACAGATTGCGGAAATCCTTTTGCCACATATTGATGGTAGTTAACCCGGTGATACAAACACGCTTGATAATATAATGGCTTCTGTATTACCACTACGTTGCTGTGTTTTGGTACTAAAATCGACAAGAAGGTTCCCGAATTGCTGCAGTGGCGTTCTTTATTCACTGCCCTCATGATGAACAAAAACCATTTGGTTCATACGATTGCTCATACCCTTCGCGTATGAATCGCTGTTATCTAGCAGGGGCGTTGTCTGCGCACCGTACCGCTATCGAAGCGTATCGTGTCGTTTATCTAGAAGCGGAAACAAACCGCGTCGGCTGCAGATCTCGAAAGACAAGTGCTTTCCGTCGCACTCCCTCTGGCTTGCAAGGAGCGGTGTAGCAGCCTGTGCCCTTTGTGTCATCAGGCCATTGAACATGGCTCACGCCCAACAGGAGTTCACACTCGTCGGATATTTAGAAGACCTTGAAAAGAAGCCCATGAAATTCGTGGAGCCCATTCCTGCGGCCAGAATCTGCAGTGCTTGTAGCAACGTTCCCAGACTGACGTATTACCTCTTGTGCGGACACACCTTATGTGAACCGTGCTACAAGATCTGCGCTACCACCTCGGAGTGTGCCTGTCCGCTGGACGGTGATGTCTGTGCCACAGGCGAGGTCACCAGCAAGGACTATCCAGCTGAGAACCTGCTGAGACGAAAGGTAAGTACGCGCGTGGGACGTATTTACGGCCGATCGTTCGGAGGTAGGCGTGTGTAATTTACAATGCGGAATAACTCTTTTCATTAGCATTTTGCGCGTGTGTTTGGTGGTGTCAAAACGAGCGCACTGACGATTCTGTGCAGCCTGGGGCCTACTACTTGTCGCTCTTTCTCATTATTGAATTCATACTTCCTTCGAACGTGTGCGGAAGGCAGCGAAAGGATAAGGAAGTTACACAGGGCAATGGAATATTTTGCGGACTCGTCTTCCAGCCGTTCAAAAACGCCGAACGGCACGAATGACGTATATTTTGCTTTTCAGTAAATGTACTGTACACTGGCCTTTCGTCTCCCGCCTATTAGAAATTACCCCTGGAAATTCCATGTTGCCTATGGCAGTCGCCGGCATGTCAGGTGCTCGCACTGAACGACATCACGACAGCGAGAAAATTTGATGCTGAGGGCCTTTGTACGTAGAAGCGACTTCGAGTTTTATTTGAAGTCACCTATTCGGCTGTCGAGATTAACGCAAACCAGAAATCTCGCCAGCTGCTGTTACCGAAAGGCCGACGGCCGCATTCGCCGCTTCCGCAGCTGGTTTGCGCCTGACCACGTGATTCGCCGCGTGCATGCTTGTTCGGCCGTAAAAAAGGACTAAGTGGAGCAGTCTTCTCTGGGCGCACAGTGGGAGCTGAGAGAGAGACTAAATACATTTATTGTTTCCTAGTGAAGAGTTTTCAGGGTGGCCTCCTGATTCCAGGAGTCCATTGGCACGGGCCGCGTCTTTTTCCCTCTCGACCAACTTGTGCTGGAAGTCGAGGGAACAGCTGGCCAAGGCGTTATCCCAAAACTCATAAGTGCGGAAGGGATTGGGCGGGTCAAGTGGGCTTCGTGTACAGCCGCCGACCATATGAGAGTGTCCCGGGTTCCCCACAGAAGCGGCACAAACGGGGATACACGTAATAAGGGTACGTCCTGGGCACGTTGGTACTCCATTGTTAAATAAAATGATTGCGCTAAAAAGGGGGACACGGACGGAGTGAGGACAGACACACACCGGTGTCCCCCTTTTTAGCGCAATCATTTTATTTAACAAGGGGATACACTATGTAGTGGTATCTGCTCGGGCGGGGGTAAGTATTAGTTTGCAGGGCGCGAAGTATTTTGTCATGGCCCTTGGGTAGTTGTTTGTGCGGTGGAGCGTACTTTTGTCGCTGTAGCCGATAGTGCGCGGTAATCTCATGATACGAGACTAGAGGAAGCGGACAGATCTTCGTCTTCAGGTGCTCGGCCGGTCAATTCTCGAGCTCTGAGATGGGCTATCTCGTTTCCTGAAGCTCCAATATGTGCAGGCACCCAGATAATCTTGACGGGTCTCGCTAGTGGCGCTTTGAGCCGTCGTCAGCCAGGTGCGTCCGACCACGCCAGGGATATCGCCCGGCGAGCCGTTTGGCTCGGAAAACACCTGAAGCGGTACCACAACCGTTGACAAAGGCAGGATTTGTACGAATAGTATAGTAATTAGAGAAAATCAAACGTTCACCAAGTAAATCATGACTTAACTAGGCCAAGCCAAGTTTTCGCTTTGCCTACCTAAGGTAGGCAAAGCTGAGGCGCAGCCATTTTTTGCAATTTGTTTCCGCCGACAAAAACCAACCCCTGCAATAAAGGTCGGCTCATTACTTACTCAATTATGCCGCTTCTGTATTACTCGTTCACATTCAGAAAGGAGATGTCAGGACAGTAATTTAGGCACAAAAAAAATTTCGACCATTGGCGCTGAGTGACATACGCTTCGTCCATGTCTTACGGCTCTGTGCTGCCAGTAGCCCACCAGGTTACAAAAGCAAGCCAAAAAAGGGTCTGCACAAAAAAGAAGGCGGCGCAGCTTGCGCTAGTGGCGAAAGGCTGTAGAAACACCACAACTGGCGGCCCCTCTCGCTTGGTCGGAGACCCGACTGTTGCACCTCACATGGTGGATATCCGAACTTGCCGCCGAAAGTTCTCCTTGGCATGCCCGGACTTAACCTGGTGTGATGTGCCTATTTTTTTTTTTCATTCATCAAGGAAGCGTGCTAATGTGTACTTTTAGTGTGAGCACTTCTTGTTTTTGGCAGTGTGTGGGGAGCCATACAATATGAGTAGGATTTTCAAGTGTGCAGTGTGTGCGGCTGTATAATGTGCGCAGGCCGTTTCTCTGCACTGTACGGACTCATGGTATGTGCGCTGGTCATCTTTACTTTTGCAGTGTGTGGGGCTACCTTACTGTGTCAGTTTTATTTGTGCTGATTCTGTTTCAGTTTTTTCATTGGTGCTTCACATGTTCGCCATTACCCCTGCTGCCCGCGATGTGGCTAGGTGTGGAGAGTTTGGATTTGTGCTTGGTGTCAGTTTTTTTTTTTTGCCTTATCTACAAATTGTTTTTTTAAGTGCGAATGCACTTCTTAAGCGACCCTGAATCACGCGTCCACCGCCGTCCGTCCATCCGCACCACATACCCACTTAGGGCGATTGGCCAAGAAGAGTTTTTAAGTGCGAAAGCGACCCCACCACATACCCACTTAGGGCGATTGGCCAAGAAGAGTTCCTTCGCATCACCCGTGCATTCGCACTTCCCCATGCTCCCCTTCGGGGAAATGCGGGTGAATTTTTTCTGGAGAAATTCCTTTGGACGTTCGCTGCTCTTTATTTATTTTAACTGGCTGTTAACCTCCCATGGCTTGGCTGAAGCGAGTTTTGTTCCCCAATTTTTTCCTTTTTTTATCTTTCCCCGCACTGCACCTTGAGTAATCTTGGTGCCGGTGTTGGCGACACCGCGGACCCCGAGCCCCCATACTCCTGCTGTAATCTACCGTGGCTACGAGTTGTAAGGTGAAGGGCAGAAACCACAAACGGTGGACGTCGGAGCCCAGGTCAAGCTCCGGCGGATGGGCTCCCTGTCTGTTTACCAGGCAGGGAGCTCCGGGACCTCTTTGACCATCAGGGTATAGTCAAAGAAGAAATACCCCATATCCCCGGCTTCTATACTATGATATATGGCATTTTCTGACCCCCCCCCCCCCCCAAACGTGATCGGCCCCCGAAAAGGGGCCGCACCGAAGTTACTTTTCCTCCTTTGCAATCAATCTCTCTCCCAAAGCCAGATAATTTCTCGCGGTTTTTGATCATTGAATCTCTTGACAAGACAAAGCAGAGCACTTCCCAGTCTGTTTCTAGTCTCCAAGTTTCTTGAAAGCCTTATCGGAAAGTCGTACAAGGCTAAGAAACTCACAACGGGAGAAGTTTTGATAGAAGTAGAAAACAAACAACAATCCTCTAACCTCCTCAAGCAAACGCGCATGGTAGATGTTGACATCAACATCACGCCCCATCGCAGCCTCAATAGCTGCCAGGGCGTGATCTCTGATCGGGATCTAATGAATGAGGCTGAAGCAGATCTGCTCGAGGGCCTCCGAGATCAGGGCGTGACAGCAGTGAGGCGAATCACCATACGCCGAAATGATGAAATAATTCCAACCAAGCACACAATCTTGACACTTGACCGCTCAAAATTTCCTGAGTCGGTCAACACAGGTTTCTTGAGATGTCCAATCCGACCCTACGTGCCGAAGCCATGCCGCTGTTTCAAGTGTCAGCGGTTTGGGCACGGCACAACCTCTTGTCGTGGTAAATTGACATGCGCAAAATGTGCAGCACAGGATCATCTAACTGACAATTGTAAATCCGAGAACTTCACCTGTGCGAACTGCCAGGGACCGCACGCTGCCTATTCTGGGAGCTGTGAAAAGTTCAAACAGGAAAAACAGATGATTGCCTTGAAAGTCAACGAAAACCTCCCCTTCCCAGAGGCGCGAAAGAGGTTCGCCTCTTTCCCCCTGGGGAGGTACGCCGACGCAGCTCGGCGGGGGGCGGAGCGGCGTCTTGTTTCGGCGGGGGTCCAAGTACCGAGAGTCGGACCTGGTCCCCGTACCGCCTTCTGCCCCTCCCCCCCCCCCCCCCCCCGGGTTGCCTCTTGCAGCCCAACCCGCCTCCCCACCGCTCGCTGAGCCAACAGCGGCTGTCGTGGAATCCACGTCCGGTGGGGATGCTGCTGCACCAACCGTTTCCTCCTCTCCACCGGCCCGACGCACACGCGAGGGCCCGGAGGAGATGGAGACGGAGAAAACTGCAGCAATTCCAACATCCGCCGCAACGCCTGTGCCACCCGGGGCGCTCTGACGCCCTCGGCGGTCACGGCTCAAACGAAGGGCACAAGAGAGGGTGCCACGTCTGGGGGGTCCGGTAAGCTGGGCACCCCTTGCCTTCAGATGACGACATGGACGCCAATCCCTTTCGACTTTCATCGCAGCGAAAGGAACGGGCGCCGGCGTCCAAGTCAGTAGACAAGTCGAAAAACCCCTCCCAAGAGTCCAAGCCCCTGACACATAAACACACATATTCCAGTTGCTCTAAACTTACATAATGGGAAGAGAAAACATCATCCAGTGGAACTGCAGAGGCCTCATAAAAAATCTTGATGATATCTATGAAATATTTTATTGCAAACAGCCAAGTGTGATGTGCCTCCAAAAAACGCATTTAAACTCGAAACACAAAAATTTCTTAAACAATAACATTATATTTAGGAAGGACATAGGTGGTGGTGGTACTTCCTCAGGTGGTGTGGCCATCATTGCCCGGAAATTCTTGGCGTGCCACACTGTCCAACTACAGACCATTCTTGAAGCTGTTGCCATCCGAACGATAATCTTCAATAGACTTATAACACTATGTTCTGTGTACATCCATCCTGACGTCCAGCTCTCCACCTCAGATTTTGAGGGTCTGGTTGATCAGTTACCCGCACCATACATTCTCATAGGTGACCTGAATGCACATAACTCTCTTTGGGGCTCTGCTCGCACAGATGCCAGAGGACGCCTCATTGAGAAATTCTTAACATCTGTCGGGAGCATGTCTTTTTAACAGAAACAGCCTACATGCTATAATATAGGACACAAGACTTATTCACACCTAGACTTGGCAATTGGGTCCGCAGTTCTTTTTCCTTGTCTTGAGTGGGGCGTGGGCACGGACCCATACGGTAGTGACCACTTCTCCACTTCACTAACATATATAGGTAAAGGCCCGAGCAGTCCATCTTCCCAGAACAGGTTTAATGAAGCAAGAGCAAACTGGAATACATTTACAGATTCATCTAAACTACACCACACATCCATAGGACACCTACACGTTGAAGAAGCTACCCAACTGCTCACGGCGCACATCCTCGACGCCGCCGAAAGGTCCATTCCCCACGCCTCTGGTGCCCCGCGCAACCAGCGGAGGCCGTGGTGGAATGAGGACTGTAGGCGGGCGCGAGAGGCCCAGAACAAGGCGTGGGGTATCCTACGTCGGTACCCCACGTCGGGTAACCTCATTTTGTTCAAACGGGCCAAGGCGTTAGGAAAACGTGTGCGCCGTGAGGCAAAACGAGAGAGTTGGCGTTCCTTCATAACATCAATAAACTCCTACACAGACACACGGAAAGTATGGACAAGAATACGCAAACTCAAAGGACAACAAACACACAGCCTGCCTCTGGTCAGCACAACAGGGGACACACTCGAAGACCAGGCTGACACACTCGCACACAACATTCCAACACGTGTCCAGTTCAGCACAACTACACAAACACTTCATGAAACACAAACAAACGGCCGAAAAGAAGCCTATACTAGATAACAAACAGGTCCACATCTTCTTATAACTCAGAGTTTTCACTGCATGAGCTGAGGGCTGCTTTGAGCACGTGTAAACCCTCAGCTCCAGGCCCAGACAACATCACATATACAATGATACAACACCTACACGCAGACACACTTGAAGCACTTCTAAATCTATATAATAAAATATGGCTTTCGGGGCACATCCCACATTCTTGGAGGGAGGCCATAGTAGTGGGTTTCTTGAAAGAGGGAAAGGACCCGTCGTCCCCCTCAAGTCACCGTCCTATAGCCTTGACGAGCTGCCTGTGCAAGCTTCTCGAGAAGATGATAAATCGCAGGCTCGTGTACTTCCTTGAGTACAACGGTCTTCTCGAGAGCTGCCAGGCAGGCTTCAGGGCGGGGCGATCCACGAATGATCAACTCGTAGCTCTTGAATCATATATTAAGGACTGCCTTTGTGCAATAAACAGTATTGCGTAACTATGTCTTTCGACCTCGAGAAGGCTTACGACACCGCTTGGCGCTATGGGATCCTTAGTGACCTCAAGTCATTCGGTGTCTCGGGTAACATGTTAAAAACCCTTGTTAGTTAGCTGTCGGAAAGACCATTTCGAGTACGAGTTGGTTGTGCACTCTTAAAGGTTTACGTGCAAGAAAATGGCGTACCGCAAAGTGGCGTGTTGAGCTGTACCCTCTTCATAGTTAAGATGAACTCCCTTGGAAAGGCACTGCCACCTACAATCTCTTATTGCATGTATGTAGATTCCGTGCAGATATCTTTTAAATCATGTAATATGTCAATATGCGAACGTCAAGTCCAGCTCGGCGTCAAAAAACTTGCCGGCTGGGCAGACAATAATGGTTTTAAATTGAATCCTGTAAAAAGCTCTCCCGTTGTGTTCTCCACGAAGCGCGGGGTCCATATGGACCCAGACATTACTCTTAAAGGCGTGTCTCTTCCTGTGAACAAGGAGCACACGTTTTTAGGTGTAGTCTTTGACCACAAACTCACATTCATCCCACATATAAAAAACTTAAGCATAAATGTATGAAAACAATTAATATCCTTAAGGTACTCTCCCACCAATCCTATGGGGCTGACAAAGGACTCCTACTACGGCTCTATACTGCCTTGGTTGGTTCTCGTTTAGACTATGGCAATGTGGTATATGGGTCGGCGACTAAAACAGCATTGCGAATGCTTGACCCAGTGCTGCACTTGGGGCTACGGCTTGCGTCGGGTGCTTTTCGCACTAGCCCTGTCGAGAGTCTGTATGTCGAGTGTAATAAGTGGAGCCTTGAGAACCAACGGACGTACATAGACTTACTTTATGCTTTTAAGATTTGATCGCTGAATCAACGTCATTTTTATCCTGTCTTTAACAACACATCCACATCTGTGCTGTTTGTAAATCGCCCATCCGTTCGTCTGCCCTTTTCACTTCGATTGAGAGAGCGAGCCTCGGGTCTCAGCGCTTCGTTTTTAGATGTGTACAGGTCACCATTTTTAAACATTTTACCGCCTTGGCAAGTTCGCCCTGTGTCCTGTGACCTTTCTTTTATAAAACTTGACAAAAATCGGGTACCGCGAGCTGCAATACTGCAGCACTTTCTGTCTCTGCAGTTTAAATACCCATTTGCAGAATTCTACAGTGACGCTTCTAAAACCTCCACTATGGTCTCCTGCGCTGCTCATGGTCCGAATTTCAATGCAGCCAGAACCATGAACGTGCACACAATTTTTTGAGCAGAAGCGTATGGAATTTTTATGATTGTACGACACATACTTGAAAATCAAATTCCAAAGTCTGTCATCTACACAGATTACTTGAGTGTTGTTCGAGCACTGTCATCGCATAAGCCCCCCAAAAACCACATAGTTAATCTTGTATTCAACACCATCATGTCTGTGTATGCGCAAAAGCATCAGCTGCTCCTCTGCTGGGTCCCAGGACACGCTGGGATTGCTGGGAACGAGTTGGCAGACGAGAGGGCCGCTGCTGCTGCACTCAGGAACACTGTAGACATTACAACAATACCCTATACAGACGTCAAGCCACACATAAGACAACACTTGCGCAGAACATGGCAAACACACTGGAATGAACAGACAGACAACAAACTACATGTAATAAAGCCACACTTGGGACTGTACACATCTGACTGACACAACAGACACATGGAAGTCCCCTTGGGTAGGTTGCGGATAGGGCACACCCGTGCAACGCACTCGTATCTGCTGACGGGGTCTTCTAGACCCCAGTGCAGCAGGTGCGGAGAGGCCATATCCGTAGTGCACATACTAATCATATGCAAGGCACTTCACACAACACGGCACAAACTCTTCATAGAACTCTACAGACAACATATTCCCCTACATCCATCGTTGTTTCTAGGTGACGATGCCATGGTTTCGGTGAAACGTGTGTTTGAGTATTTGCCAGGCGTCAAGTTTTTTAAACCTCGTTTCCTATCACGCATAAACAAATCTGGCGGTATACACCAGCCATCACCATTATCTTTAATTGATTTTACTATGTTCGGTTTACACGTTTTTATACCTACCCTTGTGTGGTAATCACTTCTCTTCATGAAATAACCTCTTCTCTGGCACTCTTTGTCCTCGTTGGCCTTGCGCCATTAAACACTAACCATATTCATCATCATCAATTTTTTTCTTTGTTTTTTCTTACGGGGAACACAGAATTAATGAAGGAATGAAGGCTAGGATCTCTTCAAGATGTCCGCAGGATTTCACATCTGCCAACGTTTACCGCGTTTGCATCCTGGAACCCGCGGCCACCGGATTCGCTAACTCGGCGTCTGTAGCGCGAGCTGTTCTGGCGAGAAGTGAGGAGAAGGGAGTGAGCTGCCGACGAGAAGTGAGTTAAAGTTTTATTACACAAGCAGGGCCCAGGAGCCGGAATGGGTCGGAACCTGGTGTAGAAGAGGTGATGTTCACTTGAAGATCCTGGACAGGAATGAACAGTTGCTGAACGCACAAATAAGTGGTGGTCGAGCTCGGCTGCACTACCTTTGAGTAGCCACTCACGAGACCAAAGCGCCTAGGGGTGGGGGTCGCTCAGGGTGGGGGTGCGGAAGGAGGTGTCTCGTTTGTATTGGTTAGGGCGTTCAACGGAGTCCAGGAGTCGTTCAGGGCGTTTCCAGGGAGTCCACGGAGTCCAGGGCGTTCAACGGAGTCCAGGAGTCCAGCGTTGTGTTTGTGTCCCTCCTTCTCTTGTCCTGCGTGTGCTTGCCGCTGGTTTCTTTTTTGCAACAGTATAAACCAACAAGCCCAGCATTTCACTCTCTTGAACGGAGTGGAGCGGAAGGATTGGTGAGCAAATCACGAACAAATAAGGTGGGTCAGATTTGCTAGTGTCGCTGTGTCACAGTAGGGCGGAGTACCGCCTGCCAGGTGATGCCATTTGGGTGTGATGTGGGGAGGGGTCAATGCGGCGTTCGAGCGATATTTGTTAATAAAACTTCGGCAGGGCGAGCTAGTGATGGGGCGTTATGCAGGGAACATACAGGAGTGGCAGCAGCAAGGCGGTTGTGCCTAGCCTACCGAGCGTTCTTGACCTAGATCACGCGAGTTATGACGCCCTGAACGCTGGCCAGAGTGTCCTTGAAGGTTGAGGGGTGCCGGCGCGTGCGAAGATTTCATAGCTAGGCGACGCCTGTCTAATGTGCCGAATGTTTTCGTTTTCCTCAACAATGTTGACCAATATAAACAGTGCCACCAGATTAGAAATGTAGAAACACTATGCCTGTATAAACATCTCTTTCAAGAATTCTTTTAATTTCTGGTTGGGCGGCTGAAAGCGGGACAGACAGACAGACAGACAGACAGACAGACAGACAGACAGACAGACAGACAGACAGACACAACAGACAGACAGACACAACAGACACAACAGACAGACAGATAGACACAACAGACAGACAGACAGAAGGACAGACAGACAGACAAACAGGTCAAAATTTTGGCGTTTAAAAACTAAGTTCCCTCAAACTTTCTTTTCCCAAATTTGATCTAAATAAGTTGTTTATGCTCTAAAAATCCCCATGGTGAAGTTCTGAGCCCGACACCTCGCCCCTCCCCCCCCCCCCCCCCCCCCCCCCCCAGCGCAATAACAACAAGCGTTCAAAGTCGCTCGAGCAGACGACGTTTGCACCTGGCGGAAAGTCGCCGAAAAAAGATTCGAGGGGCCTGTGACGGAAGAGAAGGACCTGTCCCGTGTAGCTCACGCTTCTCCGGCGAATGTCAAAACGCACTGCCGTGCGCACGGACACGTGCGCTGGGGCCTTCTCTGCTTTGCTGCCGCTCTGTACCGCCGTCTGCATCCCATGGATTAACACTAACAGCATAGGTAGCAACACTGGCATTTTTTTTTTCAATGCAACAAAGGAGATTATAATTAAGGCTTAAAGTTTAGCTCATTAGTGCTGACCTGAAACCATAATACCCGCGATGAAAGACACGGACAAAGAAAGAAGCTGACAGTACGATTAGAAGCCAACAAACCATACGCGCACTTACGATGCTTGATAAGTTAGCAACGCTTTGTCTACATGAAAATAATATTTTCCTCATAAAAGTAGCGCTAAACCTGCACATGTCTGTATATTTATCATTCTAATGCCATCTGTCAAAGAAGAAATATGTTTTTTAAATCTTTCATCACTTGCACTTCTGCTGCCAATACAGTGGAATCCCGTTCATACGTTTTTCACCGGATCGAGAATACAAGACGTAAAAACCCGGAAAACGCAAGCAGTGAGGAAACCTTCAAAAATGAACGAAAACAGCGTAGCTTTGACTTGCAACCTTGTATTTCTACAACTTTGGATTTCGAACCTTAGAAAACATCGAGAATGTAGGATTGCCGCTTTTTGCGATCGCTGGAAAACAGCACGCGTGGCAGTGCAGGGTGTCTAGCGATGTATACTCTCTTCAGCGTTGGCATCTTGTCTACTGCGTTTAGTAAGTCAAGCTTTTCCCGAAGGAAAAGCGCTTCCCGTTTTCGTCACGTTACCAAGGCACGACTAAGTTCGTGGTTGCAAGCTGACCGGTGTTCTCAAATCTTGAAGCGCACGATGACGGCGAGAGCGCGTGCCATTCTTGCGGCAGTGCTTTAGGCAAACACGCTCTTCCAGCATTCCCAAGTGAAACATACATTGTAAGCACAGAGTTTCAGACTAATATACTAGAGCGAAATCTGGTGCCACTGTGTAGGGGAGCCGCGCTTCGGCGAGCGTTCCGTCATGTACCGGTCAGGCACGTTCAACTTGTCCTTGACATGGCTCATCAACACGCCTAAAAGTTGGCTGTGGCTCCAAAAAGCAAGAATATTACTGTACCAGGTTCATCAAATTTGTTTTGTTATTATAAACTTGAAGCTCCAGAAAGATTAATTGGTCAATGATTATGTAGAAGCTTCATGCACGATAACAAGAAAAAAATGTTGCCCTTTTTTGTCAATTTTGGCATAGAGAAAAAAAGAAAGCCATATGGCTAGCTAAGCCAAGGAGGCGAGGAGCGTCGCTAGCGGCAATGGCGCCGCCAACGGCGGCCCGCGACTGCAGCGACAAATTTTCCTCTAGTATATATTAGTATGAAACTCTATGATTGTAAGCGCAGTCATCATGGTGATAGTACAGAGAAACTTAAGGCCATCTAGCGGTGACGAATCGCATCCGCGTGCGGCTTCATGCAGTCAGTTCCGTAGCCAAGCCTAGCCAAGGCTCGTCAAACGTCAAAATGGCGGTCCACCCGTGTTGCACGGGCGGCTTCGTAGTGTGAGATTACGACAGATGATCCGGGAACGTACTCTGAACCACGACGTAACATTGAGGATTTTAATAAATGGGACTCTATGTGAGCGGCACCGGGACTCGACAAAAACAACGTCGCAACCGGCAAAACGCAGCACTGACGAACGTCAGAGCGGTGTTCTACTGTATTTACTGCCTCTGTGCTGACCCAGCTTCACCTCCACCCCTTAAACATCTCCAAAAGCTGGGAGATCTGACATGAGTTGTTCTACGCGCCGGTCTAAACATTTCTCCTACTTTTGTTTCCGTCGCTAAGTAAACGAAAGCCAACCTTGCGCATGGTAACACATTTATCCGCAAAAAAAGATCTGCCGTTGTCTTCGCAAAGCGCGAAAGCTAACGGAATAGCTGCTCTTCTAAAAGGTAAAATACATTATTTTTTCAAGTGCGAAAAAAAGTATTTACTCTTCCGGAGTGTCACACTTCGTTTACCTGAAAGTAAAATGTTATCAACTGCATACGTCCCTGCTGAAAGTACCAAACGACAGTAACGTTTGACGTTTCAGTGCCTCATGTAGCCTTGTAACCATGCATGGGGTCCCCAAACGATTTTACAATTCGATCCTCGATTTCCTTTGGTCCTGCAGGAAATAAAGTTTCTCTCTCCCTCTCTCTTTCTCTCTGTCACCAGCCGTTTGCGTCGCCCGCGTGCCTGTTTGAAACACAGCGCTTTCCAGTTCGCACTCTTTTTATATGTATTATTAGATGGCACTATCTTTCGTGAACATTTGAGTGCACTTGACCTTTAAGTAGGCCAAGGAACACTATCGTCTTTAAAACTCACAAGGCGTCGTTTTCAGCATTCTGCACTGCGTCTTTTTTCTGTCATTCCCGTAGGTGCACTGCTGGAATGAAGCCAACGGCTGCCCTGTAACCCTTCCAGCTTCGCAGATCGCCCAGCACGTTCGCCAAGAGTGCGAGTACCATGTGACCCGCTGCCCCAAGTGCTTGGCGGCGGTGCTGTGTCGTGACGTGTGTGCCCACCTGAAGTCCCGATGTACAGCGCTTAAAACGCATGATACGCTTGAAGCACAGCAATTTGCAGACGGCAATGAAAACACGCAGTTAGCATTTGAAAGAGAGGTAAAGCAGAGTGTAGTCGAGCTAGATGCTAAGCTTGCCCAAGTGTACTTGGAGAGTAGCTCGCAGAGCGAGAAACTTGTTGAGCTTTCCCACAAGGTTAATCAGTTGAACGAAACACTAACAAAACAGTTTGGACCAGCCTTAGATCGCAATGCAGCTGAAATAAAAGCTCTGTACGCTGAAAAAAGCGAGTCCTTGAGGACCGCCATAACCTCAGCATTGACATTGGTTCCAAATGACACAAAAACGCATCAGCGCGTAATAACGGGGTATGCAGCGCTGAAAGAAAAGGCATTTAAAGATGATTGGTCTTGGAGTATGAGCAACCAAGTATACCTACGGCGCTACCTAATGTCTTGGGGTCTTTGTTTCGAGAAAGAGGGGGATAGCGTGCATCTTCAGTTGTGCGTCCAACTGCACGAGGGCAAAGAGGACGACTTTCTTGACTGGCCAGCTACAAACGATTTCAAGCTCAGCATCATTCACCCCGAGACGCGACAAGAACGGCTGCTTCGCGGAAGTCCGTCGGAGGCTCCCAACAAGCACTTTTCTAGACCTATAAAAACCAGTAATCCACCCATACGTTTTCGGAACACTGGTGTTGAGTCATGCAGCGTTGAACGTGATGGTTACGTTAAGGAAGATCAGCTGCTGGTAAGGTTCGAGGTGCTCCCGTGATGGTTGTAAATATGTAGAATTCCTTATAAATTCGTGCTCAGAGAGAGGAATTGCGCGATTCATTAAAACTTTAGGAATAATAACTCGTTTTAAAACGACAGTGTTCTAAGCATACGTTTGCACAAATAGTTCGCTACAAACTTCCGAGCTGTGTAAATAATACACCGTAAAAAGACCAAAACATGCTTTCGTGAACAGACATCGTTCTGCTGACGTCGTGAAAATAAAATTTGTAAAAAAGCTTCGTTCTCGCCGGTCTGACTTTTTTTTCGCCAGAAAGCTTGAAAGTCGGCGATTCCAGCGAAAAATAAATACGCAAACTAAGTGGGTTTCGCGTTGTGTGCCTTAAGAATGGCCTCAAATTTCAAGAATTTGTACTGGCCATCGAATCAGGAACTGATTCTAGTCTCCAGAGCGAGGCGGGTTGGTGGGGACAGGAACTGGACTTCCATGGACTACTGGTGAACGGAAAAATCAAGTCTATATGTGCGTTTATTTCTCATCGCAATGCTCCCGTACTTCCAAAAGATGACTGCGTGTTAACGTCTATGTGTAATTTGCAGTTGGAAAACAACGGTTGGCTAAAGAGAATTACTGCATGTATTCGCGCATGCAGACGTGCGCGTGTTTCTTATTTTCAGGCAAACAGCTATCATTTATTCGGGCGTGCAGTAGTGCCTTGGAAACATTGGAGGGCAGATATCCTGACAGGCTATACAACAAAACTCGATTAGACGACAAAAAAATGCCCCCCCCCCCAAAAAAAAAAAAAAGAAACCACCACATTTGTTATGCCCACATATTTACCAAAAAAGGAGGAAGTGCGGCGATCAATGCTAACCTCGGTAGACAGTGGTGGCGGGCTGCGACACCAGCTTTGCGGTTCTTACTCTTCGTAGCGTAGTGAGCTGCAGTAGTGCCGTGGAGCACTTCCAAGATGCAGCTCCTTCACGGTACCTCGCTCTTTTACCAAGGAAACAATTAGTGGGACACAAAGTGACGGGAACGCGTTGTACGGGAGGTCTACGGTTGCCTGTGAGAAGTAAACTGTAGATTGTGCAGCGGCTCTTTTCAAACGTAAAATAGGACTGATGGGTAAGGATAACTGTGCTTCGCTAGGAGGCAATGCTACTAATCCTGCACCAGACGTTATGAATCATGCGGATGGGCTGTGCGGCCATTCGTAATTCAGTTCCGTACTGCTGTTGTTACCGGGATTTTTTCCTTTCAACTGACCTCAAGGGGGCCACCCGACGGCAAACCCAGAAAAGTCGCTTCTGATTGATACCTAAGGTATGCTGCTTATTATGACTAGCTGGCGAGGTGGTAACTCTGACGGACTAACGGGGCCGTCAGAATAACTTTTCGATACGTATGATAAGCGTCGATATGGAAATACCTCAACGGCCGGGAGGTTTCCCCATCTCCACGGACACCGCCGCTTTTTTTAAGCGGAATTTTCTAGCAATAGTAATCCTGCACTGGACACAGGCCGCTGTGACCATAGCGCTATACATATAGAGTTGCCTGTAGTGCACACTAGGGCATCAATAACAAGTGGTGACTTCCCAACCAGTTATCACCTACTTCCTGCAGCGTGCGGTGTAAGCGGTATTGCGACGTTTGCATCCACCGCTGACAACCCGTTGTTGCATACGGGAAGGCGTATCCGAGCCGAGCTCCGTTGCCTCCGACATGCGTGTGGTAGCGTGGTGAAGCCAGTGGCCACCCAATGTTGCTGCCTTGAAGAAGACCAGAAGCCGAAGGCAAACTTAGCTTGTTTACTTCATGGGGAGAGATGTGCCGAAGCCAGACCAGAGCAATGACCCGACGGGCGAGGTTACAGTACAGGACTCAAGCACAGGGACAGCATTGATTCACTGCTCAAACTGGAATGAACTACAGCGATTGGGGTGGGGGGGGTCTTATTTATACCCCAAGCGCCAATTGTCAAACAAGCGTTCCCTCTAGATTGTGCACACGACACGAACGGTATAAACACACACAACCCTGTTTCGATATCGTGACGTTACCCAAGACTCTTCTTTGAACAGGGTTATCAATTGCAGTTGGTAGGGTCAGGGCCCGAAGCTTACGTAAATTGACTGCTACTAACATAGGCCGGAATGAAGAAGGCATCTTTCAAAATATACATGACGCCACGAAGCACCATATAAGGGAAAATGGCGCAGCTGCGTCGGCGGAAACACCAATGCGACATGACTATACAGTTCCAAATTGCCGTAATATCCTTGCCTTTAATTATTCCTTTCATCTATGAGAGCGCGAGGCAGCGTGCTGTATACGATGGTTCTGACACTTTTCAGATGTTTTAATCCTATCTGCTAAGTAGGCTTTGGTTTGCAGGAGGTGTATCTGGGAACATCGCCACATGCGCTGCTGATTCTGGACGCAGGAACGGGCTCTGAGAACTTCAGAGGCTTCCCCTCAAGGTATTCCGAATGTTTAACCAGAGCGAACTCCTGTCTGCCGTGACCCACGTTCAAATGCGTGCAGAGACGGAGGTTGTGTGGTGCACAGCCTACTCGTTGCAAGCATGTGTGAGCAGCACGACGAACACGGGCCGGCCTACGCGGTCTGTGGCGGAAGCGGTTTGCTTGCCTTCCGAGATAAACCCGCCGCGGTGGCTCAAAGGGTAAGACGTTGTGCTGGTGAGCAGAAAGACGCGGGTTCGATTTCCGCCGCGGCGGCCACTTTTCTAATGGAGGCGAAAAGCAAAAACGCCCCTGTGTGCGAGGTTTCGGCGCATGCTAAAGCTCCCCAGGTGGTCAAAAGTAATCCGGAGCCCTCCACTAAGGCGCGCCTCATCGCCTGCGTGGCGTCGGGGCGTTAAACCCTACAATCAATCAATCAAAAAGCACTCAATATTCCATGAATCAAACAGCACTCAAGCAAAAAATTGGCCGCGTATCTGCTCCTTTCGTTGCAAATGTCGTCAAAATACGACAGTATTTGCAGACATTTTCCAAGGAAATGCCCCCCTTTAATTGCTTTCCCGCTCACCTCTCATGCTGTTCCTGTTCCGTCGCGCTCATCCCAAGGTAAACACACTAAAGGTTTGCTCAAGGCGATTTGAATTTACCGCGTTCCACTGCTACACGCCGGGTTCCTCGATGCCAGCTCTACAGTACGGCGGAGGCGCGCTTGAATCAAGGCAGCCGAATTCAAGGTTTATAGAACCGCGTTGCCGTGCTCCGCGTGCGTTCCAAGCAGAACGTGGAACCTAGCAAGTGAAACCTTTCGCTTGTGTTGCCGCCTGATTTCTCATATGCCGCGAGGAGGTGGTGCGGGCAACAGCAGGCGGCGGTTTTCTGCAGTACATGTAGAATATCATTTGTAATCGAAAAACCAAGCATACATGATTTTTTAATAAAGAAACACTGTAAATATCCCTTGTGTACTATCGTCGAGTCCTATATTTGCGCAAGGTCTTGTTCTTGTTCAACAAAGCTGACAAGTATGAACATATAAACCGGGCTTAGACGTTTACATTTGGCTGTGAGTATATAAGACTATTGTGTAGATTCTCTGATACTTGGCCGGGTGGCTGAATCGAGTCACAGACAGACAGACAGACAGACAGACAAAAATTTCTGGGTTTGAGTAGCCCAAGAAAGACTATCTTCTTTAAAAAAAGTTTTCCGTGCTTGTGATTTCAACTTGCGGCCGCAGGACCAGACTGCATTGAAGTCGGAAACTCAACCCACTAGACCACAAAAAGAAACGGCGCCCGTGGGTAAAAACTGCTGGGTAAAATTAGCTCCGTATTTGCGGCCCTCATTCCGATTTGTTTTCTTAAATTCTAATCTACCCTGAGCTTCAACCGCCAAGTAACTGTTAAAGGCTCCTGCACTAAGCGGTAAGCGAGCATATTCCATTGACGAAACAACGTTAACCACATTGTTGATTGGAGGAAAGCAATTGAAGTGCGTGAAGATAGGACCTAGCGACGCGCTGTATCACTGGTTCTTGAAGAATAAAGAATGGGTTGGTTTTGCTTTGCGACTACTCGAAGTTCGTTTGATAAACGTGAACAGGTAGTAAATTTCCATTTGAAGCTTTCGGTTACAGTGGAATCTCGATAATACGACTTTCAAGGGACCACGAGGAATCGTCGTACTATCGGGGTGTAGTACGACCGGGGTGCCGCTAAATTCCGGCATAGTAGACGGTCTCACGCGATAGCTGGGGTAAAGACGTATTTAAACTACTATAATTAGCGCGTTCTCGCATTATTTGCGATACTCTGGGTCAAATCTCAAGTTTAAAAAAAGCAACGCCTTTGTTGTGCCCCCCTCCCTTTCATGGCGTCCAGCTAACCCAAAAGCCACGCGCCTTGCGCGCGCGAGATGAGGCCGACGTGGTAGCGATCGCGGATACTGAGAGAGAAAAGAAAACGCGACTGTGAAACTGCCAAGGCCATGCGGAACGAACGATAGTACAAGGCGGAGTTGAACAAAAATGACATTCGTGGCTATTGGGTCAAAGTGCCCAATACATCACTTTTCTTTTCCCACAACATCAACCAACGCGAAATAGATACGATGATTCAAACTTCGCGAGTAAGCCGTGTGGCGGCGAAATTTATAGCGTAGTCTCACTACAGTTGTTACGCTGACTTGCTGCGGCGGCCAGCGAGTGACCAAAAATGGCGGTGCCAAATGGTACGTGTGTCCACCCCTGCTGTGGAATAGCGTGATTTGAGACAGAGAGCGTCGTGAAAGGAAGAAACTTAGATCGAGCGGGTGGGGAAAGCGGCTGTTCGTTCATGGCCGTGGGGTTGCGTCGTATGTGTTTCGGCGTTCGTCGGCGGCTCGACAGGAGCTTCAAATTCACGGTCCGCCTGCCACCTGAACTTCGACCTCTCGCGGTTGGCGCGTCGTCGCACTGTTACTGCGTGGGGCCGTCGCAGGTTAACTCCCGCTCACGAGTACCCGCCTGCTTACTTGCATCTGTTCAGCAAGTGGTCTGACCCACCTGCGGACCTTTGTACGTCAAGCAGCGTCAAACGAGGGTTCATAATAGAGAAGGTCGGCCCGAGGCGGCGAAGCGGTGTGAAATATGGGAAAAACGCCGGTTTATCCGCGCCAAGGCCCATCGTATGAAGCGGACCACGTGCTCCCAAGCGTCGCATCATCGGGGTTTTAATGGATTGTTTCTATGGGGAGTTTGCCGGAACCGCGGTGATCCGCCGTAAAAAGCGGGTCGTAGTTAATCCGTGGCACGTATATATAGGGGTTTCACTGTATTTATGTTTTCTTGTCAACAAGTTCAGGTTCGCGTAACTGCCATTAGAGGCTATGTGAGACATACGTCAGCAAGCTTGAGCAAGAATACCGGCTTGCCGAAGAATAGTTTATGGCAGTTTAGCCAAGCCTGAGCGACAAGCCCGCCGAGGATACGAGAAACGTTTCCTACCCTTTCCATCGCCATTTGTAATGGTTTACAACAGCTTTGCCAGACATCCACTTTGGGCGGACGGGATGGCGACCAATTTGTTTTTGCAGTATTGGCCAATCTCCTTTTAAGTGGGTATGCTTCGCTTGAGGAACGTGCGACGGGGACACTGGGCGGTCGCGGCGAGGCACGCACACATGAGTGCGTGCTCTTTTCTCGGTGTTTTTAACTGCGGGCACCATACACTAACGATTTGCTCAACAGCTTCGTTGATAAAAAGAAGGGCTCAGCTTGCGCGCCGGCGGCTTAAGGTCGACGGGGCGCGAAGGGGTAGTGCAGGCACCCTGTAAAAAAGTCATAGAGCCGGAAGCACGGAGTACGTTGATTTTTGTTGACCTCGGCAGAACGGAATTAACATTCATATTAATTACGGTTATTCCACTCCGTACCATAGCGAGGGGCGTTATTGCAATGGACCACTTCCCAGGAACGGCGCCGGCGCGGCTGCTCCCTCACTTCATAGCAGATCGTTTGTGTGACAGGAGGTGGCGGACTTCATTGTGCGGGTATTTTCTGAAAGCAGGTTAGAGTTAAACTCTACAGGAAGTTTAAATTAATGAACAGTACGGTGGGTACCGATGGCAAAGTGCGGTGAAGTTATCAAACATAGTGCGTTGATTACATGCGTTGGGAGAAACTATTGAATGTCTGTTTTTGGCCTGGCTAGATGCATTACACAAATGCCGTAAAGCATTTCAACTTATACCAACCAATGTCCAGATTGCAATACGGATGAAATCACACTCGCACGCATAATCTGTGTGGGGCTGTAGGGGGGGGGGGGGGGGGGGTGGCGAGGGGCGGCTGTTCTTACACTGTTCGCTGAGGTGAGGGCGCTCGGCAACATGGTCCTTGGCTGAGGCCCTCCGCTGAGACTCCACAGCCTTTCCTCCTAGGCCTCCCGCAAGGAGATCAACCGAACAAAAGTGCCTCTGCCTCTCTCTGTCTCACTTTTGGCGTGTAACTGCATTAAAACATATTACTGAAAGCGGGGCCTATCATCGGTGAATGTGGAAACAAAGCTTTAAGTGTGTGGTAGGCAGGTTTCTTGCTATGCTAGAAAAAGTACACATGCTGCACACGTTATAGATGTTCAGGTAATAACGCAAGAAAAAATATCGTAGCACATTGTAAATTTAATATCTGGAGCTTAATTGAACATTTTTGTGGAATATTAGTCAATGCTCGTCTTCGCCCTGAGATAGTTGTGTTGGACTGTCACTGCGTGCATGCAATGTTTGCGCACTTTCCATATGTATGTGAACGTGGTTTACCCGTTGCTATCTTTAATGTGCTGAAGTAACAAGAAAAGATGGTCAAGTTGGTAAGAGGGAATCATGAAAAAAACCGCAACATAAATGACGACAATGGCCAGGAACAAATAGCGCGCAATCATGTTGAATTTGTTCCTGTCCCATTGTACTTCTTTTTTCGGCGCTTTGCGTCATAGTGCATTATTATGCCGGTCCATTTCCAGTTGCGTGATTAATTACAAAGTGTAGAAAAAACTACCAATACAGCTAGTTAAAAATGTTACACGCGTGCTTTAAGGAGTGCTCAATGAGGCGGCAAGTTTGAATTTCTAATTTGTGTTGGCCATGTTGTGGTTGATGTTGAAGCAATATCTAAGATGTGTGGGTAAATTAAAAGATTCCGCAAAATGAGTAATGAAAGCGTTTCAACGTGTTATGTAAGCATTGTGCGCATATTTTATCAGTATCCTGGAATAAATAATAATGTGCCTGGGAGGACGAGCATTTTACGCGGGCGCCCGGGCACGTGAATTGCGGAGGAGGATCAAGAAGAAGTGACGCCATCGCTGCTAAGGAATTCAAGAGCAAAATGTGTTATAAGAAAAAAACACTAACATATTCACGAAAGAAATGAGAATAAATAACCAAAATTTACAACGTGCAAGTTTGACCGAACGTCTAGCCGCCACACGAGAACCCCGCTCCGCTGTTGCAGTAGATTTCACGTTGGCTGGAACCAGGTGTAATTGTAAGTGCAGAACTCTTTGGGCGTTCTAACTAGCTCGCGCTCGCTGGAACCAAGCATACTCGCCACGGCGTTACGGTGTAGCCTGCCACGGTCCCTTCGCCGCGGACCGTAACCCAGGAATGTGAGAGCTAACGGGCAGGATTTATACGTAGTAATTCACGCAATCCAATCCAATCGCTCAATCCAGAGCTCCTTCCGCCATCCAATCCTCGTCCAATCCCAATCCAATCCACAATCCAATCTAAAACCAACCCAACCTGATCCAATCCATGGTCAATGAGACTCACGCTGGCGCAGTTTCAGGCAGGGGGCGCGCGAGCACTGCGGAGGCGGAAATTTGAATTGCATGAGGTGGTCGCAGTAAGCGGATAACGGCGCACCGTCATTTGGCCGAATCACTGCTCTGCACTTCCCATTGCTGTTTCACAAGTGGAATATTTTTTTAACACAGCAACCTTTATTTCCGCCGTGGAGCCTCACCCGATAGAAAAACCCAGCCGTGCGCCACTTGCGTCTGAAAAACTACACCTTTGAGCGCCATCTTAAGATGGCGCGGGGGATGAGTGGGCCACTTCAAGCGTTTCATATCCGATTATAACGCGCATGCGACGGCCTACAGAAAAAAAGTGCGCGTTAGAATGGGGAAAATACGGTAAGTGCAGCTCGCTCGCTGGCTCGACCTTCAAGAGCCCGTCGCCCGCGGGCCAGGATATACTAGCGTGAGCTAAGGTTCGATTATCATGCTTACTGGTGATCCAATCCAATCAAATAAATGCAATCCAGAACTCACGCTGGCGCAGTTCAGGCAGGGGGCGCGCGAGCACTGCGGAGGCGGAAATTTGAATTGCATGGGGTTCGCAGTAAGCGGATAACGGCGGTACAGCCCATTATGGCGAATCACTGCTCTGCACTTCCAGATGCAGCTTTCACACTGAGTGGAACGGCTTTAATTTTTTAACAGCAGAGCTGCTTTAGCTCTTACTTCCGCCGTGGAGCCTCACCCGATAACAGCCCAGCCGTGCGCACCTGAACGTACGCCTCGGTAGGAGCGCTTCGCGAAGTCCAGGCTTGCGCGGGGGACGTGGGCCACGTGAGGAGCTCGCACAAAAACTACAAAGAAAAATATTGAGCGCACGTAAGCGAGCGCCTCGTGGGGAACATCCGGAGTCAGCCGGCTCGACCTTCAAGAGCCCTATGACAACGCCGCTGGCATGATCTCTCGCGGGCTCTTCTACTCCCCAGTTAACGTGCGTTCGCGCCTGAAGCTTTCAGCACAGATGCCGAGCTTGCGAAGCCGGTTGCCGCGGCTACTGCCGCGTGCTAACGAGCTTCAGTTTGGAAGAGATATTAAAGGCTGCGGACCAAGCGATCCGGGCCTACAAGTAATGGTGCACTTTCAGGGGAAATTTTAAAAATGCACGTGATGTGCAACAGCTGCGTCTTCTACGAAGGAAGATGGCCCCGCCAGCTGTGCTGCTTCGCCAGCCTTGCACCACTAGTGCAAGCTGCAGAATTTTTTTTCAGTCATAATAATGGATAAAAATCGCTCACCCTACTTCCTGCGGAGAGAGATAATGCGGCGAACTCATATACGTAGGATCGGCTCTACGTGCATACCGTGTTGCCTTCTGTGTCGATGTTGTTGCCACCTTGATCTATCTTTCTTCAAAAGTTCTCCCAACGGAGCCGCCCACAGAAAATCAACTGCAGTTTCAAATGAATCACAACGCAGGCACTCTCCTTGTTGCGGACTGTCTGCCGAAGTGTATAATGTTGACGGAATAAAGGACACATACGGAGAGCTCGTCGCACCGTACGGGCGTAAACGTAGCTCGGAAGTATAAACATCCCAGATACGGCAGCTTGGGTATCCCTCTCGGTTGATGTTTTCCGGTGACGGAAACACAGTGAAACCTCGTTAAACCGTACCTGATGGAGAGGCGAAAGAAGTACGTTCTAACCGGCACTATGGTTTATCCGAATGCCTTTGGTTAAAGGGTAACTGAGCCGGGGATTCGGCTTAATTGCGTTAAAAAGACACTATGGCTTATGCGGGTACGGTTTAACGACCTTCCACTGTAGCTTCATAGCAGAGGGTTCCGGCCGACCGTTTCTGGTGGTCCGCTCCACTCCCGATGACACGCTCAGCACAACCGGAGCGCCAGCAGAAAGGCTTTTAGCTTACCGATAGCCGTATCGGACCATCTCTGCCTCGAGGGAGAACCATTCGCGCCGCTGGTCATGCCTTCGGGGCATGTATACCACAACTGCATCCAAAAAAATGTATGAAAATGGACTTTTCAGTCAATCAAATGAAACAAAATACCGTATATCTGTCTATTTTTATTTAATTTCACGTTGTTTATTCGCAACACCTCTATAATATTGTTACAAGTAACTGTTGAAAAGCTCATCAACTTTAGAATAGCCAGGACAAGGCTCACTTTGTGGAGGAGGTGCTTCGTGTGATGTTTTAGGGGCAAAGCCCTTAGGGGCTCGGGCTGTCGGCGTCTCATGTAGTCGTCGTCATAAGCGTCGTCCCATATAGTCACGGTGCTTAAACACCGGGAAACCCGTTAACGCGTCCCTCTAGAACGCTTCGCGCTTCAAAGACACGAGTCTTTTACAGCAAGGCTGTGCACCTCTACCCCCAACAGTTTTCATCTCCGTTGGCCAAAACGCCAAGGCGCCAAGAATAACCTGGCCTCCTCAGTTATCAGTCCTGGATTGTCGGCGGACTGCCCGAGACGCGTTCAGGGGCTCGATCTTCCATTTATTCCTGTGGGAGTTACGGTCCGAACGCCGTCCTCGGACAGCCCGCGGACTGTCCAGGAATGGTAAGTCGAGGAGGCCTACTGAGCATGCTTCGCTCCTGCTCACGTTTCACGTTAGGGGAGATCATCCAGGATTTTTCGCTTACGTTTTAAACCTAGTTGAGGTATGTGATAGCCGCCAATTGGACTGGGCTGTGGTAATTCGGTCGGTGATGTTTCATCTGAACAATGAGAGTACGCAGTACAGCGCTCGCCTCGTTGGATAACTCCATTTTGGAAATCAGTGCGGGGGCGCAAGCTGGCGCTATAGTCTGCTCAGCAAGCCCGGAGACCGAAATTGACCGTCCCGAAAAGTATGTGAAATTATCTGGCGCTTTTATCAGGGGGATGAAAATCCGCCGTTTTTCTGTCCCGTGAACGCAACGATCCTAACGTTTGGGGGCTGTACTACATACGAGCATAAATGAACGTTGTTGCTGCATTTTATATTTATTAACAGGTTACTTATTAATTGCGGAGTTTTAATCTGCAAGTGAACTTAAAAGTTCCGGTTCTAGACTGCGAAAATACGAGCGCCACCCGGAGTGGAAAACCGAAACCACGCCTTTCTGCTTCGCACCGCAGAAAAGGGGCGTTTCTTGTCGCGCCCGCAGGTATGCTACGATCACGGTATTCCGAGGGCCGTTTTTACCACCGTGAAGTTTGTTTCATCGAAACAGACGCATGAATGGATTCGCACCGTCATCACAGATCGTGCTGAACTGAGTGGTGTCAAAATTCTTCACGCCAGGCCGCACAAAATTCTTTTGGACCCCGGCGGACGAAAGGTACGATCTG
This sequence comes from Haemaphysalis longicornis, assembly GCA_013339765.2. Taxonomy (NCBI): domain Eukaryota; kingdom Metazoa; phylum Arthropoda; class Arachnida; order Ixodida; family Ixodidae; genus Haemaphysalis; species Haemaphysalis longicornis. The sequence continues at coordinate 14,518 of JABSTR010002941.1, read as the reverse complement.
CATGCTGCTCGTTTTGCTTTTCTACGCTTGCACGCCATAGCAGGACGCGGTTGCAGCAGCAGATTTGTAATTTAAGTGAGCATACACGTGCACTATTTATTTATTACATTCTGATTGTCTTCTTTTCCTCTTGAATCACGCATGAAATGCGTGGCAGAGCATCTGGCAATTAATCCAATGACTACATTAGCTACACAGGTTTGTTTACACGTGCGTTATTGATTTAATGCGTTTCGATCGTGTGTTTTGCATTTAGCGCACGTGAATGCACGGTATGCAGCAAAGTGTATATGAGGCAATTATACAATAACTAATTCATCAGTGTGAGCTTATCTGCAGTCTTTTTATTTCCTTTTGATTGCCTGCGTTTAGTATGTTTTCGTAGCATGCGTTGTAGTTATTATTATTAATAATATTATTGTGATTATTATAATTATTATCAGTATTATTGTTGTCGTTATTATTATCAGCCTATTTATGCTCACAGCTGGAGGAATGCATCTCCCATACACTTTTGGCTCAAAGGTTCATATCGGATTGTTAGCACAAGGTTAACTAAGTAGTGACTACATTAATTATTTTATTGCGTTTCAATTGTGTGTTCTGCATTTTGTATTCACGTGAATCCATGGCATATAGCAGAATGAATTTGTAGCAATCAATACACAAACTAAGCAATTATTGTATATGTTTATAATTTCTTCATAACTATAATTCCACCACTTATAACTTATAATTTACGCTTCAGTTCCGTGCTTCGAGTTTCAGCTTTCAGTACAGGAACGCTATATTCAAAAGAACGCAGTTGCAGCTATAAGCCGATAAATATTTAGACAGTGCAGGTTTAACCTGTCCTAGTAACTTATTACAGGTTTTTAAATAAGGTGTTAATAACCGGTTTATTACAGGGCTCGAGGAATACCTGAGGAATACATAGTGCGCGAAAGTATATATGCCTTAATAATAGTTTAGAAATCCTGGTGTGGGACGGCTGCTTTCATCTGGAGAAATATATTTTGGATTAGGAGCAAGGCTGGGTCGTTTCCACCGAACACTAGAATCGCACAGATAGAAAAACGCATCCGCGTCTCTTAATAATAGAGGCTGATTTTAATTTAAAATTTGCCTTTACGATTGGCGTTGTCACAAGTCGTCTTTCTAGCCAAAATCAATTTAAGAAATAAAGATTCCTAATATATCAGATAACGTTTATTTCGAATACAGGTGCCACAGAGATTTCACTCAAAACTATCGTATGTGCGCTAGAAAGCAGCAACAAAGCTAGTATTCATTCTAACTCAAATATGCACACGTTCTTGTTGATGTTTCAGATCTCGCATTTGGCTGCAGTGGACGAGAAGGCAGGACCTGGCCCATTTACCACCTCGTCAGACCTACAGCAGCTACCGGCTGTGTCCTGCCCATTTCCCCAGCAGAGTCTACGCGGACCTTGGACAAATATGCACTGGCTGGATACCTAGTTATTAGCATGCGGCCATGGGCCATACACTTTTGTATGCGACTAAAAGCGCAAAAAAATCCAAGTTGTGTTTTACTGTACGAATGGTACATTTAGGCAATAAACATAAAAAACTGCGCTCTTTATTCTTGTCTGGATTGTGCTTAGCAGGGTGTCGAACCGGAACCCGGAACCGAACCGAAAACGGAAACCGAACTCGAATTTTTGCCCGGAACCGGAACTGAACCGGAACGTATTTTTTTCCGCCCATTTTGGAACTGAACCCGAACCGGAACGAATCGAAGGAACCGTTCCGAACCGTTTCCGGGGCCTCAGAAATGTGATTTCTAGTTTTCCATTCCGGTACCCTACCTTGCGTCTGAAGATATTATGCCACCCGCCAGACAGAAGCATGAAATATTTTGCGTAGTCTGCAGTTTCCCCAAGGCCCATCATGTTCTCTTCTAATTATTGCCCTCAATTAATGTAAAGTTGTCCGGTATATCTATCAGTTTGCAGTTAGGTACGGCCCCAAATTATCTGTACATTTAGCATACTTAATTATAACGCATATTACGAGGCAACATATCATGAAATATCTTCCATGGTTTCTTTCTTCATGGTGTTTAAAATCGTGTAATGTTTTCAATGTGTTGTTATTCGCATGCATCCCTGCCCGCTTGTGAAGGCCTTCAGGGACAACAGCAACAATAAATCCATATCTTCCACTTATTCTAGTTTAATGGGCAGTTATATACAAACAGCACTGAGACACACAACACTCGCCAGTTCTAATATTAACGTCAGTTTGTCTTGTATACACTGCCGTTGTGTCCTTTGGTTACTGCTCTAAGAGAACATGAGATATAAAAAAATGGGGAATCCTAATTACCACTTTTAAAGTATATTTGATAGCATTTTCATGTTATTTTGAATTTGTTCAACCGTAACTTAAGAGGCGGATGAATTGAAGTCGATTAGTGCGGGTTAGCGAGTAGACTGTGGTGAACTAGTTAGGTGAGTGAATGAGCTAATGTGAATTAGTGGGACTGGTGTGTTGATTAATTTGGATTAAAGGAATTAGCGGGGTCAGTTAAGGCGGATTCGACGGTCGGACCAAACATGATATCTTTGGGGTCCTTGGCATTTGGAAATTTTGCAGCGTTCTCCTTCTCGACCAATCAGAAAATTTTTTCACGCACAAAGTAGCCGCAGAATTATGTGACGACCGCCTGAATGCTATAAAAGGTCTTTCTTTATGCCCGTATTGCGCTATTATGTTGTTGCTATAATAAAATTGACATCTCGCACTAAAGGTAATAACTAATTGCCTAATGCATATTTTATATTCATCAAAGGGTTTTCAAAACGTGTGTATATATATGAGGGGAGACAGTTGGAAAAAAACTAAACTCCAAGAAAAAAAAGGGAGGAACGATAAACTGGTTTGATACAAGAGACGCCCGATAGCATTCTTCAATACCTTCTCTTTCTTTGTGTTACCGTTCTGCAGCCTCCCACAGGTGTAGCTTATCAACCTCCGAACACATCCCCCTCTAAGCTGAGGAAGCGGCGATAGCACGTGCGCTTAGCCAAAGCGGCGCCAAAACTCTCATAACAGACTGTTAGCAGGCGTGGTCCAACTTTGCCAACGGTCGATCATATGTTACAACACTTCCGATAATCAATCAGAGACCACCAAGGAAGCCAGTCACGCTTGTATGGGCACCAGCTCATACTGGCATCCCCGGCAAACAAGATCCCCAACCTCGTGGGTCGAGATTTGACTCGCTTAGCCAGCGTTGATGAAGCCCGGCCCGAGTGCATGCATACTGCAGTCACAGACCAGGAAGTTACTCAGCACTATGGCCTCTTCTGTAGAACGTATTCCTCCCCGCACAAATCACTACCGATTAACCAGAAAAGATTACTCCTCACCCTGTGGGCATACACCTTCCAACACTACACCAGACTTCACCTCTTCGACGGAACACAACTCTCTACATTTCGTTGCTTCTGTGGACAGCCTGGGAACCTCATACACATAGTAGGCGGCTGCGACAACTGTGCTGTAGATCCATCCAACCTGCACGTTTCCATAGAGAATTGGGAGACAGCCATGGCCAGCTCCGGCCTGGAAGATCAGTCGTTCTTAATGGAAACGGCTGTCGATTCGGCCCCCTCGAATGAGGACGCCTCTCTGAAACTTTGACTCGATTGAATTAAACTTCATTTTCTCTCTCTCTCTCTCTTTCTCTCTCCAAGTGATCATTACTGCTGCTTGTGACTTCACTTGGCTATCATCTTTCCTAGAGCCCAATCGCTGTCACCGGTCGCTGAAGGGACATTAGCAAATTCATATCTCCGGTGGTTACCTATCCAATGCCGTCCTATACACGCCGTCCAATGAGTCTTTAGAGCCATTCTTTCTTTCGAACAGCTCTGTTAGCAGAATAAATGATGAGCAGAAGGAAATTTCTCTAATGCTACCTCTACGCTTGGCAGTCGGCGCCACATACTCGTCACACTGCCATAGAAACAGTTTGCAGGTACAGTTAAAGGAGCTCTTCAACACTTTAGATAAACTCGCCGCGGTGGCTCAGTGGTGCTAAGGCGTTGAGCTGCTGAGCACACATGACGCGGTTTAGATTCCCGGCCGCGGCGGCCGCTTTCTGATGGGAAGCGAAAAGCGAAAACGTCCGTATGTTCCGAAATTTCGGTGCACGTAAAGATCCCCAGGTGGTCAAAATTAACTCCGGAGCCCTCCACTATTGGCGCGCCTCGTCGTCGGCGTTGCGGCGGCGCGTTAAACCCAAGAATAAATAATAAATAAATAATAAATAATAAATAAATAAATAAATAAATAAATAATAATAATAAATAAATAAATAAAAAGTGACAGTAACTAAACAAATCAACACTTTCGATAAACGCTTTCACCTCTTCTCGCATCTGGAAGCATTGCGAAAACTATAGCTATTGCCAGCACAGAGCAACAGTGCGTGATTTGCTCGTCGTTGCGAACATACCTCCCCTTTCTGCTTCGCTTTTGTGGCTTTGTTAAGTGGCTATCAAATGCGTTCTATTCTGCAACTTAAGGAAAGGCCGGCAAACAGCCGCGACACCGCTGTAATGACGTCATTCAGCGGTTGAAGAACGCGAAGACCGGGAAGGAGAGAAAAATATTTCGAGCAAGTTTCTATGTTATCTGACGAGGAGAGAGCAGTAATTTTGGCTGAGGCACATTGCGACCCCACAATCTAATGTGTTGGTTGACTACTTCCTGCAAGCACTTAAGATTTAGCAAAAACTTTAAAAAAGTGTTTCAGGGTCGCTTTTAGTTTTGGCGAAGACAAAATATTTGGACTAAGAAACCTTCATTAGACTTTGTTTTTATGCCGACTTGATAAGGAAACGAAAAACGAGCGCAAAAAAATTCAAAAAAAAAAAACACGCCTGCTTTTTTCTTCGAACCCGCTTGAACCCGTTTTGAACCCATTTGAACCGGTTCGAACCGGAACGGAATGGTCTCCGGAACTGAACCCGAACCGAACCCGAAAAAATTCCGGTGCGACCACCCTGGTGCTTAGTAATAAATCAAAACAACGTCGTACTTAGAATAAGAGGTGCGAAAAGATGTGGACGCGCCACACTCTATCATTTAGAACAAAACAATTACCCTTTTGATAATGTGGCGGGTTGCGCAACAGGAACAAGGTCGTGCGCTGGCCATCTGAATGCCTTTGAATTGGCGCTAAATCCACTCCCCGCTCGGCTTTTCAGTCCTAATCAAGATGGCGTCCTCTAACGCATGTCTGCAACGCGCCGCCATTTTTTTAGTACCGCCCCCAAACACGAGGAGTTTGTCCGGCGCTGCGACCGAATATCGCGTCCCATGCAAGGTATAGGAAGTTTCACTCCCCTGGCAGTGCCTCGAAAAGGGCGATGGAGACGACACGCACAGCACTTTGCGGATGAATCCCTCCTATCAAGTAGGCGTTGTCTGCGCACCGTACGACCATCGAAGGTCGCTTATCTCGGAACGCAAACAGCCCGTGTCGGCTGCAGAACTCGAAGGATAAGCGATTGTCGTCGCGCTCAGACGGTGCTGCAAGGTGCACGCTCGCCGCCTGTGCCCTTTGTAAGCCTTTGAACATGGCTCATGCCCGACAGGAATTCGCACTGGTGGGCTATTCTGAAGATCTGGAAAAGAGGCCCCTGAAGTTCGTGGACGCCATTCCTGTGGCCAGAATATGCAGCGCGTGCGGCAACATTCCGAGGTGGACGTATACTCTTCTCTGCGGCCACATTTTCTGCGAACCATGCTACCAAAGCTGCACCACGGCTTCGGAGTGTGTCTGTCCACTGGACGGTGAAGCTTGTGACACAGCCGATGTCAGCAGTAAGGAGTATCCAGCCGACAACCTGCTGAGTCGAAAGGTAAGCATGCACCGGGGGTGTGTGTACGACCCATTGTTGAAATATAGGCGTAGCGCATATTTCAGTTTCGCGAGTGCTTTTGTTTGGTGGCGCTAATCGTAAAACGGCTGGGCTATTTTTGTGTTATAAAAACCGCTGAATCTCGCTGTCTTTCCCAAATGCTGCGTTCTACTTCATGCTGCGTTCTACCATCTCAAGCAGGGGAATGGGGCAGGAATAGGATAGGATTGAAGGGAATGGTGCGGGAGGGGCTGTGCAGGTGGATTAAATGTTAAATGGAGCACGGGAGCGATGGGCGGAGCGGGCAAAACTGCATGCCAGCGCGATCTATGAACTGATGCGCCGCAGATGGCAAAAGTGCTTGGGCACATCCGGCTGACCCATCTCGATTTTCTGGCGTTCGCTGTATCGCCGGCACAAGCGAAGCCGCGCTGCAACCATCCTCGCTCGCCAGGGGCGCTTCCAATGCTGACGTGTCAAGCTGGGATACTCTTGTTTTCCAACATAACCTACTAAGTATGTGTAATAAAGCCAATTTTTTTTGAAGCAGCTGTCTTCCGACAGGCTCACCTCCTCAATTCTCTTGAGAGCCCCATAAAGCCATGGAAGCAATGCAGCCAATGCACGCCTGAACTGTTTTTATTCATTTTGCATCCGTTTTCTCGAGACACGCATGGTTATGGCTGCAGCTGCTGAATGATTCACGAGCGTGAAAACCTCGAGGCACAACAAACTTGCCGCCGGGATAACCTCCAAACACGGCACTGACGTGGACAAATTGGTGAAGTTCCTAACAAAGCAGAAAACCTACGCCACTGAAGATGAGACATGGAGAAACAGATTCGTGCGTAAAGCATTAGAGTCGCCCCTGCCCAGCATCGATGGCGTCAGCGCAGCTTCGCTTGAGCGGGGGGTAAGGCGAGCGTCAGGATATCAGATGGACCAGCCGGATGTGATCACGCACTCAGGCTATCTGCGGCGCATCTATTCATAAATCGCGTTGATATGCAGTTTTGCCAGGTCCGCCCATCGCTCTCGTGCTCCATTTAATTTTTAAAGCACCTTCACACATTGTCAAAACCGTCTACGCGCACACTTCTTTACAATGGCAAATGACAAAACGGTCGTGAATTTTTTTACAATCAGAATTAAACTTGCGTTCCCCCACACGTCCGCTATAAATTTCCGCAGGGGAGCATCTCTTGGTTTTTTGGCGGCTGAAATTCTCCGGCAGATGAGCTTCTCGAGCTATATGATGGTTGATAGGATAAGGAGTAAATTCCAAGCGGGAGGATTTGGCAAGGACAGGCAGCCAGTTATTCGCCAGTCTGTGGCTAAAAAAGCAGGCCGGTACGTCAATTTTTTATCACTGCAGAAAGTTGAGAAAGAGCGCAGAAAAAGTACTTCACAGAAAGTGCAGGCGCCCAAAGTGATAGTGGTGCCACGGTAGCTTTGGATGTTGGTTAACCTCGCCCGTTTCGCTGCTGCTAGCGAGCCGGCATGCTGGCCGGTCGGCGATTGTGTGCTACTGTTAAAGACTTGGCCCGCTTTACGTGATAAATACTTATTTCAAGGTTAGAGTAGGTTCGTATCAATGCGTTATTGATGGAGGCGAACTGCTTTTGCTGCAGCGTGACGTTCAGAAACCTGTTACTAAGTACTCCGGAAATGCGTTCTCGTTATTTCGTGAAAAACATCTCCGGGCATCCCATCGTCAAATGTAGTGTGAAGCGTGTGAAGTTAAAGTAGGCGCAGAAGGGGATATAATGAGAATGATGGCTACAAAATGGCTATACTGGGTGACAACGAAAGGAGCTGCAGGTAGCCAATGCCGCTGCTATTGTTAGCAAGCCTGGCTATGGAAGCGTATCGCACACGAAGCACGGTTGGTACTGTGTGGAAGTGGCGTGAGAGAAGCGCCGTATTGCGGGCTTTCCAAATCCAGTACGGCGTTTACACGCACCTAATTTTTTGCAAATATAACGGGAGCGTCGATTGTTCGGTTCATCAGTGCCTGACGACGGAGTAGCACGGCAAACGCGACGAGAGTGGCGGCCTGCGCAGTAAGCACTGGATTCGGCGGCCGCCGTCTGCTAGGCTCTTCCAGGAGCTGAGCGCAGCCGCGAAGCGTTTCCTTCCCGTATCGCACTGCTTCGCATGCAAGGCTTAATGCGCCAATACTTCATAAATTGCTAAAAAAAACAGATTTTGAGACTTGTTCATGGAATGCTTAACCTGCTGGCATTTGTAACTTTCACTTGCTCTGTTTGCAAAGTTGGGTATGTTGCGGGCATTGTGACAACCGAACGAAAATAGCCGGGTCAGCACTTTTCCCTTGAAACAGTCTAGAGACAACGTTCGTCGCAGGCAGTTCTTAGTGCGCATGCCGAAACTCTACCCGAATTTTCCGTGTCGCTCCGTCATTCGGCGCGGATCAACAGAACGGTCCACACTCTGGTGATATTGATAAAAAATGGGCGGGTGTACAGTCATGGACAAATAATAAAGAAAATCGCCTTCCATCTCCACTAACGCGAAACCCGGGGAGGGAGGAAGCATGTAGTGCATAAGTATATTCTTGACGCCTTGGCGTTTTTGCCAAAGGGGACAAAACCATTGGGTGTACAGTTACACAACTCTGCTACAAAATGTCTCCTGTCGTTGAAGCACGAAGCGTTGTAGCGCGATGCGTTGTAAAGCGATTATCGCGGTGTGTTCTTTCAGTGCGCGTTCTTGCCCCCACAGATTAAACGTTCTGGCGCGATGCGTTAGAAAACGAGTGCCCCGGTGTGTTGTTTTAGTACGCGCTACGTTCTAGCTCGAGACATTGGAAAATGAGTGTCCCGGTGTTTTAGTATCATGACTACATGAGACGAATACGACGACGACAGGAGACGCCGACAGCCCGAGCCCCTCAGGGGCTTAGCCCCTAATACGAACCATAGACCACACGGCCGAAGGTACCGGTACGATCACCTGGCGGTGGCGCAGGAAAACACACGGACATGCGCAGTTGAGATGTCGGGAGCCAGGGTGCGTGCCCACTGTAATATGTTGCCCTCTCCTCTCTCGCATGCTTGCCTTCTCGCCATGCCGCAAGAGCTCTGCAAACGTTGCAAGTATTACCGCCGCCGCCGCAGCGGAGAGTGTTGGTCGTAGGGAGAGCAATGCGGCGCGCATTTTCTTGCAATTGCGGCCAGTGCATGCGCGGGAAACTTGTGCACGCTCTCGGAACGCATACTGTTGAGTTTCTCGTGCTTTCTTGAAGAAAACCAGCGCACAGAAATGGAGACAAAAAAAGAAAAATGCCACGTAATTTCGGATGGCACTGTATCGTTTTGGGATCGTGGTGCAGTGGCTCGGGAGTTGAACAATGAGCTCGCCGACAGGAACACGCCTTTGTTTGACGCAGGGAGTCACTTCGCGTATTCGATGCTTGCTGATTTAATTGTAGGGTTTAACGCGCCGACGCAACGCAGGCGATGAGGCGCGCCGTACTGGAGAGCTCCGGATTAATTTTGACCACCTGGGGATCTGTAACGTGCGCCGAAATCTCGTACACACGGGTGTTTTTGCTTTTCGCCTCCATGAGAAAAGTGACCGCCGCGGCTGGGAATCGAACCCGCAACCTCGTTCTCAGCAGCGCAACGCCTTAGCTATGCTGAGCCACCGCGTAGGGTGCAAACAGTAAATACGCCACCAGGAGTAGTCTCTAATGATACCTACTACAAGCATTGTGTGGGCCGGGATAATCCGTGGCAGAATTCTGGTATTCGCAAAAATTGGGAAGTCAGCCAAACCGTTCTATTGAGATGCGTTGCCCTTGCACAACAATGTTGGCGGCCCGATTTTTTCGTTTTGTTTCCGCAGGCACCTCAGTGTTTGTAGAAATATCCCGAGTGGGTAGCACTGCGCATGGTTTGGGAGTGACCCAGGTGTCCATCGTTATTTGTTCCACATACTGCACTGCACACGCAAAGCTACATCGGCAATGTGACGCCGGCACTGACGCGGAGAGGGCGCTATTGTGCGGAGAGCACGCCGTGCCCGCAGTTATCTCGCGCCGCATCATTAGATAGTTTTAGCTGACCGTTTTTGACGCTCCGCTGGCTGCGCTATGCTGCCGACGGCCCGCTTAGCACAGTCAGCGGCAGAAAGGCTTTTAGCTAAGCGATAAACGTATCTCCCTCGACGGGGATTGAGTTCGCGTGACTGTGCTGCCCTGTGAGTGTGCAAACCAAAACGTCATGGCAAACCTAAAGATACGAATTAGAATTTGGTCGCTTCAAGTAATGTAAACTGCCGTGTTTACTGCCTTATTTCAAACTGTCTAATACAATGTAGTTGCTTACACGGCATATGTGGTTCTAAATTATTTTAAGAAGCCTGATAAAACTTGGAATAGCCAAGACAAGGCTGTTTTTTTCTCGGCGCTGCATAGAAGCAGCTCCGCGCTTCGGTCGACGTTTTTCGCTTCCGTATTAAAGGTCGTTTAGGAGTGTGGCACCGTTGCCTATTCGAAAGAGCTTTCGCGATATCGTCGCTGACGCTTCCAATTAAAGAAACGGAGTTCGCGGGAGCGCGCTCGCATCGCGGGAGCCATGTTGATTTTCCGCATGGTAAGGTAAGCTGCCGCGACTGCCCGCTAAGAGGCCCCGGTTAGCGGCGTGGGGCCCCGGTCCGGTATCACCGCCAGCGGCATTGCGCGCCACGCATGCGCAATGGCGCTCCCGCGAGCTGTAGGAGTGGAGCGGGCCGTCAGAAACGGTCAGATAAAACTCTCTATTAACAGTTGTTTCGCAGCACTGTGGCGGCATGGTGACAAAGCAGGCATGCTAGCGAGGAAAGGGCCACATATCGCAGTGGGACACGCGCACGTTCCAGACATTCCTGCTGCGCACGTCCGTGTGTTTTCCACGGGTCCTGTCAGGTGAAGGCACCGGTATTTTCAGCCGTTCACTCCGCGGCTCGTATTTCAATTGCCTATGACTGTACATCAGGTCGAGCCTTTTTTTTCTCGAAGGAAAAGGATAAGTGCTCGCGCAGACTTAGAGGATTTATCAATGGTGGCTTCCATTATATAATTCTTGCCTTCACCCAGTGGTATCATGGAGGGTGTTTTCTGTATTTGCTCCTCAAATTTCGGGGCCGGCAATAATAGGCTTGTTTATTTCAATTTTCACCTGACGCCTCAAATGTTCATGTGACATTATCTACTGCACACGAGTTGGGTTATCTCCAACGCCTCGTTTAGTAACCCTCGCTCCCGTCTGGCGTGAGCAGGAAAGGCATGTAGATTTCAATGGAGGAGTTAAACTGGACATTAGAAATGAGGGTTGAGTATTGTAGATGTGAAGTGGAGGAGATGAATTCAATTAAAGAGGGGGAAACTGGAAGAGTCGGGAGGGCGAAACGGGGGGGTCAGGGAAGGGCAACTTGAGGAAAGGAGGGGAGGATACCAGGGGGTTTGAAAGAGGATATAGAGGGGAGGGGGAGTGCAGAAGGAGCAGCACTTCCTCAGAGATAGGCCGCCTAAACTTGGACCGGACTACTTAAAATAAGAATTACTCTATCACGCACCCAGGGAGAGACGAAACGATGTCACCCTACACCTGGGTTTTAGAGAAACAAGCGTATGCGCTGGCACTTTTCACATTCTTAGCGCAACCTTCGTTTTCAGGAAGCAAACCTATGCCATAATGCAGCCTTTCTGCAACATTTGGCACGTGGGAACGAGCCTATCGCGCGAATTCACATACGGCATGTGGCTGGTATTACGCATGTATACCCCGTAGACAAGGACGCCAGTTTCCATCCGTGGCCGCTTTAGGCAGATAAATTCTGGCTTAAAATAGAAGACAATTCATCTTCATCACCCCACAATCATCCTTTCCCACATCTGCAACATTGTTTTCACCATGAGTTTCATTTTCTAGAGCAGCAATAAACTGCAAGCGCACATATCTGCCTGCGTCGATGCCATATGGCGATGGCTCATGCAGCGCCGTGACGCGCCGTACGGTCGGGTGTACAAGTGTGTACACAGCCGCGTCACAACGGCACGAGTGCCCACGGATTTGTTTTAGACGGGCTCGGGGCTATCGGCGTCTCGTGTCGTCGTCGTGTCATGTTAGTCACGGTACCAAAACACCGTGGACGCTCGCTTTGGAAGGCCTCGCGCTAGAACGTTATCATCTGCGTGTGGGCCAAAAACCGGTACTAAAAGAACACATTGGGACACTCGTTTTCAATCGCCTCGCGCTAGAACGCTTTGTGCTTCAAAGAATCGAGACTTTTACAGCAAAGCTGTATACCTCTACCCCCCCCCCCCCCCCCAACGTGTCATCTCAGTGGGCAGAAACGCCAAGGCGCCAAGAATACACGTATAAACTGTATGCTTAGCCCCTCCCTAGGTTTCACGTTAATTGAGGTGCTGCAGCTTTTTGCGTGCTGAAAACACTTCATTATTTCCATTTTACCGAGTTTTCTCGCACGACCACCTAACCATCGAGCTCAGATAAACGGCTGTCATAGTCTACAATTTTGGACGGAAAAAGAAGCAGTTGAGCGCGTCGGAAGATATGTTAAGTACAGATTACATTTGGGGCCCATAATTTAGGGACAAGATGCATGTTCAGTACTACGTTGTTCTTGAAACAGTATGTTTCGGAAGGCAAATGTCATACCTACGTTAAGCTTGAAAATACGTGCAAACTTTACACCTCGCATTTGAGGTGCGTTTGCCGCGCTTGATTTATTCATCGTACCCTTTGGATAGGGGTGATTATTTGCATTTTCTTACGAGAGAATATTTTTTTAATTCTGTACAACGTTTTTTACTGCAAATCAGTGTATGTCCCCCCCCCCCCCTTTTCATTCCGGTGTCATCGATTTACCCGGCGCCGCTGCGGGACTCCTCCTCACCACCGCTGACACATCTTTCACAACTATTTTCCCCCTCGCCTCCCCCGATGCCCCTTTGGCAAGTTGCGCAGTCGACAGCTAACGGCGCTAGGCGGTTATCAGATGATTGCGAAAAAAAAACAGAAGCATCGATATGCGTCAAAAATGCGCCGACGATTACCATACTCCCTAACATGAAATTTTTGCGCAGCGCGAGCTGTAGTCTTATCGGTAACGGAGCCTTTCTGCTGCGTCTCAGGAAGTGTTCACCTTATCAGCGAACGTACGGCGGCGTGCGCTACTCTGCTGCTACCTCGCAGTAAGCCGCCGCCGCCTGCCAGCATGTTGCAAATCGTGTTTGAACCTCCCGCGCAAATGTGACGTGGTTCGTATTAGCCAAGAGAGCAGCGCGCATGTTGTTGCATATATTGTTTGGACCCCTCGCGCAAACGTCACGTGGTTTGGATAGCTGAGAATGGAACAGCGTCTGGGGAAAGTGTCAGGGGGAGGGCGCTCCTTTGTGGCGGCGCATGAGGCATGTGAGGAAAAGGCAGCGATATAGATAACGCCGTAGCCGCAGGTGTAGTACCCCACTTCACCCTTCGCCTGACGCTCCTCTCCGTTTTCGTTCTTTCGTCGCTGCGACGTTCGCTCACTCGGTTACGCGGACATAAACAAACGCCGCTCCCCGCGAAGCCCAGGTAATGGCTGCCAAAGGGCTCACCCCGCCAAGTAGCTGCGAATCCCTCCCGGTAGAAGAGAAACTTCCCCAGTTGGAACTCCTGCGGAGGTCATATTTCTTTTGAGCTTGGAAGGCCTTCTGATCGACATTTTCGCCGGTGTCTTTTACGCCTAAGTATGCGCCATCACCGTTTCCGGTTATACGTGCACGGTTTGTGGATGGAGAAGGGGCGCGTACACGCACAGCTAGGCTTCATGTCACCACCGATGGAATGCCGGTTCTGGTGGTGGGAGATTGAAATGTCGAAATGATATGGCTCAATGCGGTTAGTCGGCTGTCCTCCTTAATCGAGTGGTTCGGGTGTGGTTTATGTGTTACCCAGACATCTTACACAAACAGTAAGATGCACACAAGACGGAAGGAAAACGGACAGCCACATATTTAAACGCGAGAATAGAGCTGAAGGGCTGGCTTGTTTTAAATCGTTATGGGATGGTTACATGCCGGATAGAAGCCGGAGTCCTTAGTGTTAGAGCGGATTGGGTTTGTGTTACGCTATGTTCAGACTACCGACGCAAAACCGTATCTTGATCCATGGACGTAAAACGGCATGTCACGCAGTTCGTACGGTTTGGCTGAGACGTAAAATGACGTCATTCTTTCAAGGTATTACGACAGTTGCGGCAACAGTCTGAAACCGGCCTTACATAGAGTAAGATGCTTACGACGCAGAGGGACAAAGGGAGTTTCATTCTTATCTGCAAGAACAAAGCTTGGATACTTCAGAGGTTCGTTCAGCTAATTGCCAGGAAGTATGCTCCATCCTAAATTACTATAGACGTGTTTTGTTTCGTGCACTCCGTGGACTGCGTCCGGCCTTGCAGGTCATCCTTATTCAGAGTGGAAGGGCACTAATTTTTAGCCTCCTCTTTAGCTCTCGCTCTCTCTCGCTCCTTTTCGTCTGGCTCTCTATGCCGAACGTATGTATGTTATGTATGTATGTCGGTCTGTATGTCTTGGGTGCTAGGCGTGCT